>JAAAKL020002718.1:0-25125 GCA_010016065.2 Carybdea cf. marsupialis auct. non (Linnaeus, 1758) | reverse complement strand
TAAATGAAGAAATATGTGGACATTTACTTAGAAGAACATTTATCTTATCCAAACATTGCTCCTCAGAGACGTGAACCCGATTATGATACACTGTTTACCCTACGAAATACAACGATTTTCAAGTCGAAGTGGACTAGTTGTGGATACCTATAATAATACAGAAATCGTATGCCAAAGAGTGTATGGTGTTTTTTTAGATATATTTGGAATAATAAAAGATATTTTTAAGCAGTCCGTTTGGTTTTGAGTTACGTTTCGAGGGCTCCTATAGTCCCTGGCAGGATGCAACTTGTTTACATCGATGATGGCGATGAATAACACGATGGAATAGTTATCCCTAAAGCTAATCGACAACTTGAAAAGTATTTCATGCTTCTTAAGAACTACTTACGGTTGCTCGATAAACTCTTTTACTCATGTCCAAACATTCGATCGTTTCCACTAGGATTTAATGTCTCCAAGAACAAATTTCAGCTTTGCATCGTAGCAGGGCCGAAGAACATTTCGATCTGCATTACGTTGTCAACAAAACGTTGCTCATGCTGTCGTTAGCTTTGCTTTGGATGCCTTAGAACATTTCCCAAGGATAAGAATGAAAAATCTGTATATTTGTTTTTTCAGTAAGATATAGTGAGCATTTTGTGTTAGTTCTCCCCTTTATAACTACGAAAATGAACCAACATCTTGATTCAAACAAAGTGAGACGAGCCGATTTTATTCAAGGCACTGATTATGGACTGAACATGATTATGGACTGAACTCGCTTGCCTTCTTCAATAGTATGTGAAAAACAGCTTCATATTTATGTATATATCCCATATTTTTATTATATTTGGGGTTTAGGTATATTTCTAGGAAAATAGTAGTGAAATGAATCACCAGTTGCCGTTGTTATTTTTCAGAATTTTGTTGACATTTTACTTCAAGAGGTTTGAAGGATCGTAAATACCATGATATTCCATTGATGGCTTAACAATTTACACCTGCTTGTAGATCGTTTCCTCCTCTACACTTTCTTTTTAGAACATCTTTCTCTAGGAGTAATAGTTTTCGCCGTAATCACCGTATTTTGAGGGGTAGTATAAAATACGAATTTTCGTGCGAAAAGTGCGGGCCTTAAGTACTTTTTGCATTGCAGGTAGCCGGGGCTTAAAGGGTTGATATAAATTTGGAGGCTTACACTGTAAAGGTGGAAGTGTAATAATGTCAAATGTTAAGTGGACTGCACAAGAAGTTATTAAAGACCACATGTGGCCCATGCACTATCATTTTGCCACCCTGTTTAAGGGCCTTGAGCACCATTACAATCATTGCCATTGCCCTCTTCCTTATGCTGCATTTCCAATATTCATAAAGTAAAATGTGATTCTGGAGCCAACTTGGGAATTCATGACACATAAATTGGGGAGAAGACCTGTAGTGGATTCAATGATTTATCAAAGCTAGCATTTGCAACTTTTACCCCTTATGGTTATCAGGACCATGCATCTATAACTTTAAGCTTCTACATTTTAATCAGCCTTTTAGGTTTATTTCCTGCTTATAATAAACCAAACCAATTACTAATCTCTGTTAAAACATCCAATTGCGAGCTTATTGATTATGCTGAAGACCATGGAATACTCCTATGTTTGATAAAAGTACCCTCTGGGTTACTACTGGGTTCAGTTTTCACTTTGGTAGGAATGGCATATTAATAAAGAATCAGTGGAGAAGGAATCTCAAAAGTAGTTATAATAAATTTACATTTATTTCATTAACATTCCTAATAATATTTGCACATAATGAAAAACCAACAAATGTGGTCATGAAAATCAATTCTAGGATAATATTCAACATAGGACTTAAAATTAATGAATTGAATGGATTTGTGTTGAATATTGACCTATTGATCATCTCTATTTTATTTACCACAGATCTGTATTGTTGCTGGCTCATCAACAGCAGGTGGAGCCTACATACCAACTATGTGTGATGAAGCAGTGATTGTCCATAAAATTGGCAGTCTTTATCTTGGTGGCCCACCATTGGTACAGGCTGCTACTGGAGAAATTGTGTCGTCTGAAGATTTAGGAGGAGCCAGAGTTCATTGTGAAGAAAGTGGCTCACTTGATTACTTTGCAGCAACAGAAGAGGATGCCATTCGAGAGGTCAAAGATATCATGGCAACTCTTAACATCACTCATTACAACAAGGAGCATATAGACTTTGAGGAACCAAGGTGTGTTACCTTACCTTACCTTACCATCTGGTTTTATGTTGGTTGTTCCATGGGTTGCCCCACAGGTTCGAGAGGTTTCCTCATTCTATGTTGTAATTCTTTCCACCATTCATCTCTCTCAAGTGGGTCCATTTTCACCATCCCCCATTTGCGGCCGTCATCCTCAGTCACTTGTTGCCATGTCTTCTTTGGCCTTCCTCTGGGAGCCATGCCAGAAACATCTAGTGTGGTCACACTTTTGATCCAGTTCATACTACTGTGTACGTGACCATACCACCTTAGCCTCCCACCACAAAGGATAGTCTCAATGGGCAGCAAGTTGAGTCTCTTCAGCATGGAGTCAGTATGTACCCAATCTATCAGCCGTACTCCACAAATCCAATGCACCATTGTCCTGTCTGTCCTGTTGATCTTGTCAATGTCCTTCTTTGTTGGAGCCCAACACTCACTAGCATGCAGCATGACACTGCGTTCACATGCACTGAACAATTGACCTTTGCGGTGCCAGGAGATAGATTTGGATAGCAAGAGTGGTAGTAGCTGTCTGAATTTTCCCCATGCACAACATACACGTGTGACAAGAGCTCTGTCACAGCCCCCACCAGCACAGATGGTATTACCTAGGTGGCAGAAGCTGTCCACCACCTCAATGGACTCTCCTCCAACAGCAAATTCTGTGAGAGGTCTTGCATCAATCAGTCAAGCAGTTCCACAACAACGTGCACAACGTGCGAGGGTTCTCCACTAGCCGTCCCTTAATTTAAGTACATTTGTGATGAATTCAATGTGAGCAGCCTTTGCAAAAAGTTGAGTTGCTGCCCACACCTTGCCTGCACACTCCACAGGTGTTCTTCCCAGAGTCCTTCAACATGTTCATGTTGTTCCCACTGACCATCATTTTAGTTTTACCCATGTTACCCACATGTGTGCTTCCAGGTTTTTCTTCCATATTACTAGCTTTGCATCCAGCTGCCCTGGATCCTCAGCCATGATGATTAAGTCATCAGCATTTTACTAAGCAGTAATATCTCTTGTATTCCAGAATTTAGTTTACTTTCATTTGAACAGGCTGCATTAGATTCACCAGGTAGATAGTCATTGATGTGGTGATTTCAGTTAAATAACACTTTGGTCAGGGAAGGAATGAATGTTTAATTAGTAGGCAATTTTAAGAATTTATCTTCATTGTAACCGATGCCTCCTGTTACCATGATGATCTTCATCATCGTGAAAAAAGGGTAGACAAATGACATCTTCTCACTAACTGATGATTAATGTTTTGGAAGTACATTTGTAGTTCATTGTCTTACAACACCAGATTTGGAAGTTAGCTACACACACTCTACTAGTAATTTCTACTTGTTATTTCAAGGGAAATTTTTTAGACCTTTGGTCATATCTGCACTAGAAGAGTCACATTCAGGAGAGGGCTATTACAATATTTTTTTTTTTGGGGGGGGGGGAGAGCAAGGTAAATGTATGGAAGTCAACAAGGGTGTGGTTAGCAAGGGGTTTTTTTTATACGATTGAGAATGAATTCTGATTCTGAAATCAATGTGAATGTAAAAAAAGCTTTTAAATGTTGTTGTGGACATTGGTTTGTTTTAACTAATGGTGTCTGGCTATTTTATGAACTTTCTGGCAATATTTACGGAAAAGAAACTATTGAGGTCTACCACCCCCTTCAGGCCCTGAAGTGTTCCTCATTGGTCTACCCTCCATATTTGTAGTTTGTTAACGTACACTATTCAAAATATTTTTCTCCTTTAACTACAACTAACTATTTGAATTTGTCAAAAAGCAAGTTTTTGTTAGCAGGTTTCCCTTTACCTCCTTGCAATCATTTGTTTGAAACTCCAGCGACTAGATTACTTGTCTCCCGGGGAGAAATATGTTCCTTATGGAAACTCTTTTGCTGCCTTACGAAGTAAAAAATCTCATGTGCTGACTGGCAAACTGGCTCACGTTTTCTGTGTGTAAGAAGACGGCATTTGCCGTTAGCCTTTGTCCTATATTTTATGTAATGTTTTACTTGAAATAAATGTTTCTTGAAAGGAAGTGGTATTTGTAAGTATTTATATAGTAGATATAAATATGTTTGTACATGTTTGTAATTAAATATTAACAGATTTATTATATTATTCGCACAGCTTTGATATACAGGAGTTGAATCAACTTGTTGGATTTCACTCGTCCTGCGAGGCCGCCAATATGTATGATGTTCTTGCAAGAATACTCGATGGCAGCAAATTTCACGAGTTCAAGCCAAGGTTTGGAAGTAGTCTGATTACGGGCTTTGGTCATTTGTATGGACGCTTAGTTGGCATTGTCGCTAACAATGGTGTCTTGGGATACAAGCCTTGTCTGAAAGGAGCGCATTTTGTGGAAATCTGCTGCCAGAGAAACGTTCCCATACTGTTTTTCCAGAACACTGAATCACCTAGCCAATCAAACGACGTCGATGTGCATGTAATCAATGCCAAAAGTAAAATGATGGCATGTGTTGCTAATGCCCAAGTCCCGAAGATAACGGTGATAATGGGGAAAAGTATTGGCGAAGACAATGCAGCCATGTGCGGTAGAAGTATGGGACCGAGGTTCTTGTATTGTTGGCCAGGAGCGGAAATTTCAATTCATGACAGCGCTATCGAAAATGAACTACTGAACGAAGCTGGTCTTGACGGAGAGATCGGTTATAACGAATTGAAAGGCGGCTTGGAATTTTGGTCTAATGTAAAAAGGCAAGGCGATGCTTTCTATCTTGAATCGAGACTGTGTCATGATGGCGTTATCTTGCCTTCTGAGACACGCAAAACACTTGGTCTCAGTTTGTCCGCTAGTCTCATCCACAAACCGTTGGCCGAGTCAGGCAAAAGTGTTTTACGGATGTAATGTTGACACTTGCCTGCAGTGAGTGTAATAATTATTCGAGAAATTTTAGCTCATCCCATTTGTTAAAATCACAAACATTTCCTTCTGCCATTCACGTGTACAAGAAATTGGTTGTTGTTTTCTGTGGTCATTTTTTTCCGTGCGACAATCAACAAAAAGCGCTGCACGCATACATGCATCCCATGTTGTTTAAAACAAGATAGGAATATGTGAAAAGTACTTTTGTTGAGAGTGTTTGATGGTGTGAAGAATGACAGAGAGCATAGTAAACCTCATCATCATCATTGTGACCACCATCACTGACATCGTCAACATCACCAGTTAACCAACCATTATCAATTGCTTCCGTAATTATCTTGTTAAGACGTCAATACCTTAATTAACATCACCATTACCGTGATCGCTATCTTCCTGTCATAACTGAAATCCTCATTTTGATTAAGAGGATCGTCATTACCTTTTCAAAGTAATATAACAATGGCCCCGGTGATACTCAACATATGCTCATTTGATTACTTGAAGGTCAAATAATAGAAAGAACTCTTAATTTAAGAATATTCTAAGTCAATTCCAATATAACCTAAATTCAAAGGAATACATAAATATAGCTTTCACTGAAGACTCGTGGCAGACTGATTTGATGGAGTTCCGTTGCTTATTTCGTAATTTCTTTCAGAGCCTATTTTCCTCAATAGAACAATAGAAATCCAAAACCGAATTTCTCTCGCATTTCGCAAGGGGCCGTTGCTTAGTGGGAAAGCGTCGTCGTTGTGCAGCTAAGGATAGCGTAGGTTCGATGTCCCGTAGTCCCACGATTTTCACTTTCGAGATATTACAACATCTATGTCACCATTCAGTCATTACAAGTGATGACCCGAGGTGATGACCCGAGGCAAGAACACACTCCCGCAAAAATTGGACGCAGAGCTGGCTCGGTAAACTCAAACACACTCTCTCTCTAACCCACGACGCCTGCAACTTATCTCACATTTCATTGGAGTCTGGTTAGCTAACCGAGACACTCGAAACAATCGAGCCGCAAGTCTTCAACTCGAGCGGAGGGGCTGTGTAGAGACGCAATATCCAGACAGTAGACATCCCAAATTCCTCCATTTAGTTGGTGAAGGACCGTAGCTTAGTGGAGAAGAGTCGTCGTTGCGCAAATGCAGAAACCACGGGCTTGATTTCCCGTTGTCCCACGAGTTTTCACCTTCGAGATTCTATAATACTGATGTCTATCTTCAGTCATTACAACTTTATTACCTTCAATACGTCTTTCAATTATCCTGCCTTCTTTCACACTTGACTTTCTGAATTTCCTTAACTTTCCCTAGCTCTTTCACGTACTTTTCCTTCTTCCATGCTTCTTTCCCATGAGCAACAATTCCTACTTCTTTCCCTTGCTCTACCTTATCTACATCATTTCCATGCTCTACCTTCCCTGCTTCTTTCCCTTGATCTACCTTCGCTACTTCTTTTACTTGCTCTATCTTCCCTACTTCTACCGTTCCTACTTCTTTTCCGTGCTCCACCTTTCCTATCTCTTTCCCTTGCTCTACCTTCCCTACTTCTTTCCCTTGATTTACCTACGCTACTTCTTTTACTTGCTCTACCTTCCCTACTTCTACCGTTCCTACTTCTTTTCCGTGCTCCACCTTTCCTACCTCTTTCCCTTGCTCTACCTTCGCTACTTCTTTCCCTTGCTCTACCTTCACTACTTCTTTTACTTGCTCTATCTTCCCTACTTCTACCGTTCCTACTTCTTTTCCGTGCTCCACCTTTCCTACCTCTTTCCCTTGCTCTACCTTCCCTACTTTTTCTCCGTGCAGTACCTTCACTATTTCTTTTCCTTGCTCCACATTCCCCACATTTTCCAGTGCTGTACCTACCTTACTGCTTGCCTTCACTCTACTCTCCTTACTTCTCAGCTTGCTCAACCTTCCCTACTTCTATGCTTTGCACTGCCTCAAACCATTTTTCTTTTGTCCTTCCGCCCCCACTTCTTTCCTTTACTTTATCAACTTGCAGGAGTGGCACTTTCTGGTATTGGAGATAATGACGTTGTCAAATTGCATGCTGTCATTTATAACAAGAGCTATTTATATCGGATCTTCCCATTTTGTGTGCAGGGATTTGATTGACGTCACTCGCAGTTCAATTTAGCGCGGCCCAATGGTTTACAATGATGTATACTGTTCCCAATCTGCATACACATGTTTTTTTCAACAGTTTTCTTGGCATTTTTGAACTTTTGGGTGGCTTTTAGGGGGATGAGTGATCTCTGGGGTGTTTCTAAGAGTTTTGCACTACGACCAACGCAAAGTTGATATCCAAGCGATGAACAACGTTTTTTTGCAACGTAGGCCGGTCGTTTGGTATAAGTAAAAATGAAGGACATTGAAATTGCATAATCATCAATAAGTTGATCATGTTATATCAGTAATTCCCAACCTTTTACCACCAATGACCCCGTTTTCTAACTTAAAAAGGCTTTTACGGCCCCAGAAAAGAATCATTCTCGTACAGCAGGCCCAAGAGCCCCTCCCTTCGTCCCAGAACTAGAATCTGAGTAAGACAAGATCATCTTTGTTCTCCACATCTCTCTACATAATTTAGTGATACAACTCTGAACTCTGAAAGTCAATAACTCCTGTACTCTGTTAAACTCCGAAACTCGGACCCTCAGGTGGTCTTCTTAAGAATAGTCAGGGGCGTCACATCCGATACTCAACTCCTTCCTAGACTACTTCCAGAGCACCATCTTTAGGCATTGAGCTTTTGGTCAGTAGTTTCTGCTGACACCGGAGCACTTCAGACCTGATTGATACTCTCTGGGTTATTTATCCATAAAACTAAAATATATACTAACATGCATCTATTATTACTTTGTCTGAGGAAGCTTTGTCATGGGGGTACATTCTGTTTTGACTTTGCAACTCAATGGAAGCCTATGAACTCTCATCTGTCTCTATCTCATTCTATTTTCGCGACCCAACCATATAGACACCATGACCCCATATGGGATCGCGACTCACAGGTTGAGAACCACTGACGTAGCTAAAATTTCATTTTGGTCTGAGAGAAGCGAAAAGAAACTTCTCAGGCTTTGTCAGGATAGCGGTCATCTGACCCACAAGTGCCCAACAGCAACGTTTAGTAATTATATGCAAGAATAACATTTGTTTGTGGTCATGGCCCTTTAGGTACGTTTGCATCAAAACATTGTTTGTTTGTCAGGCCTTCAAGATTCTTGTTACGTTATATAATCTATATAAACGGATAATAAGAAGTAAATAGTCTGAATTGGAATTCTCAGCAAAAAGGTATTTAATTATGTAGGAGCACCCCGAACTCCCCATGAAATGTCTCAGAACTGTAACTCGTGTCCCCTCTCGATCTCTCCCTCCTCCCTGAGTAGCTACTTCCAATACATAAGACACCCGCTTTTGTAAAATACTTGTTCCGTATATTGCAACTCTTGGATATCTAAAAAGACATGCTGGTCAATTTTTAGCCTCGAAACAGCAATAAGGGTACTCTAACAGGCAAAAGGTGTAATTTTGACGAAAATTGTGAATCAGAGTGATTAGGGGACCATGCACCCCAAGTTCTTAGTGGACTAACTGGCTTATCTGTAAATCGGTCAGTTTATTATCAACTGTCTTGGCGAGTTTGATTGCCAGGCTAGGCAAACCTTAAATCTCCAAGGTATAACTACGTTATCGAAAGACATGGCTTCTCCAGAGATAAGTTGGTCTGGAACATTGTCCGTGATTTCTGTGGGTGCGTTTAAGACATGGCACCATAGTGACCATACCAGTCTATAGCTAAACCGAAGTCTAGGGTATTGCGGACCTGTCCAAAACCGTTCCCGGACCTGTTCATCATCGTTCTCGTTTTACTCGCCACACTATGCAACGTCACAAATCACAAGTTTTGGAAATATAAAGATTCGACTCAAGGCAACCCTGCAATAGGCTGTTTCATCACATACCAGACCTATAGTCAGTGTAGTGTATACAGTGTATGAACTAGAGCCTTCTGTACTCATTTTTGCATATATTCCTACGTTAGGTTTTGTTAGAAACATTTAAAACTTCGAAAGCTGATCACGGTGTTGCGAAAGGGCAACACTCTTGATTTTGGCTATTGACTAATAGGGCAGCATGATAATTCAAACATTTTCAAAATCGTGACGTCACACTGGCGCAAGTGCAGAACTGAGTCCCTTCCTGCGAAAATCGGGAAATGCGTATTTTGAAGCAAAAATAAGTACGGCGATTGATTCTGCAGCATTTATTTTGTACATAAACGTAGATACAAGACACGTTATAGGTAAGATAATGCACCATAAAAGTAATTGAAAAGTTATTACCCGTCACAATATTTTCACGGACCACCATCGACTCATTTAACGAAGGTTAACGAAATTGGCTGGAATGTCCATGTGCAATGTTGCAAGGAAGTAACTATGAGTAACTTATGTATTGCACCGGAATAGGTCCCTTTCTGATTGATGCTGTGAGATAAAAGTTAATTTTCCTGTTGATCGTTTAGAATTCTTTAAAGAGAGAACTCACTATAGCAAATATCACGCTGGGTCTTGATTGCAGTACACTAGCAACATAACAAAAACGACACATCCTACCTCATTTCCCAATTTTAGAGTCCTCCACATCCGTAAATGCATCTTTATTTACAAATTTCCAAGTAGGATTCTATGACTTGCCTTTTCATAACTCTCATCTGTCGCCACGGAATTGTGCTTTGTAGAGTACTGTTTCATAAATTATCGTCAAGTTCAAAAAGTAGGCGTAACTTTCCAAAGCTACTAAATTTTGTCTGAAAGTAACCGTCACACTGTAATTAAGCGCCCTCCAAATGTAACGCTCTATAACAAGATTTTGTCCATATTGACAACTTCATCAAGGGTGAGGGAAGGTAAAGCAGCAGGGGGGGCCCAAGTAGGTTAGGATCAAATTTTCTTTTTCACGTTCCACAGTATCCAAAAAGCTAAATCTGTAGTCTCAATATGCATATTTTGCTGTGAATGTGACACAACGTCTGTCGCAGTAAATTTCAATTTTCATAACTAAAAAGTGGTCACGGAAAAAAAAATTTGGCAAACCTTGGCCCCTGCTGCCCCCCCCCTTGTTTATTGATTTACTTGCCAAAACTTCCGATGAAAAAGCCTGGCAAATTTTCTTCATTCATCTCGTTCTTCCTTGACGACACATTTGCCGATTTTCGTTAGGGTGCAACACTGCCCGTCACTTTCCCTTGGTACAGTAACTTTCTTCAACGCAACCGTAGCCACCCACCATCTGTAGCCTGCCTTTCCACAGCATAAGATAGCACACGTGCGGTCGCACGCCAAATAAAAGCAAACTCAAACTAAACATTTCCCCCGCAGTCGAAATCGCGAAGCCCTATATACTTCTCTGAAAGAATGCGATCAATAACGATCTCAGCACCCTTCCCCTTAAAAAGGATATGCTGCATCTTTTACTATATGCAACGCAAGAAAAAGCCAAATAAAAATTTCAAGTACATCGCTTCATGTTGAACTTGTCATTCTTTGTTTAACTCCCACAACATTGGGTATAAACTTTCTTACAGTGCAAGCCATTGATATGGCATCAGTCAACGGAGGGGCAGTCTAATACTCGTCACCCTCGTCTTCTTCTCCCTCTGCCTCAACAGAGTCGACACCAACTTCTTCGTAATCCTTCTCCAATGCTGCCAAATCTTCACGGGCTTCGGAAAATTCTCCTTCCTCCATACCCTCTCCAACATACCAATGCACGAAGGCACGCTTGGCATACATAAGATCAAACTTATGATCAAGACGAGCCCATGCTTCGGCAATGGCAGTTGTGTTGCTAAGCATGCAGACTGCACGTTGAACTTTAGCAAGATCTCCACCGGGAACAACAGTAGGAGGTTGGTAGTTGATACCGACCTTGAAACCAGTTGGACACCAATCCACAAACTGGATAGTACGCTTGGTCTTGATAGTTGCAATGGCTGCGTTGACATCCTTGGGAACAACATCTCCACGATACAACAAACAACATGCCATATACTTGCCGTGACGTGGATCGCATTTAACCATCTGGTTCGCTGGCTCGAAGCATGCATTTGTAACCTCAGCAACGGTAAGCTGCTCATGATAGGCTTTCTCTGCCGAGATAACGGGGGCGTAGGTGGCCAGGGGGAAATGAATACGTGGGTATGGCACCAAGTTGGTCTGGAACTCGGTCAAATCCACGTTCAATGCACCATCGAAGCGAAGAGATGCTGTGATGGATGAAACAATCTGTCCAATAAGACGATTCAAGTTTGTGTAAGTGGGTCTTTCTATATCCAAGTTACGTCTGCAGATATCGTAGATAGCCTCGTTGTCTACCATAAATGCGCAGTCGGAATGCTCGAGAGTAGTGTGTGTGGTTAATACGGAATTATAAGGCTCAACAACAGCTGTGGAAATTTGTGGAGCAGGGTAAATACTGAATTCTAGTTTCGATTTCTTTCCATAATCAACAGAGAGCCTTTCCATCAACAAAGAAGTAAAACCTGATCCAGTACCTCCTCCAAAAGAATGGTAGATGAGAAATCCTTGGAGACCGGTGCATTGGTCTGCTAGCTTCCTTGTCCTATCCAAAACGAGATCGACAATCTCTTTTCCGATCGTATAATGGCCTCTGGCGTAATTGTTGGCAGCATCCTCTTTTCCAGTTATAAGCTGCTCAGGATGAAATAGTTGTCTATAAGTACCCGTCCTTACTTCGTCTGCAAGAAAAAGTTAAGGAAATATTTATAGACGTATTACGAGGTAGGAGCACTAAAATACCTTACAGCGTGAGACAGGCATGATTAGTAATCATAATACAACTGGGAATTTGTCACTCTTGTAAAATCCAATCCCTGTCTTACATTTTCTGACAGCCTCGCTTAAGATCAACAAAGGAAGTTTATTGTTGGCAGGAGTAAGAGGGGAAGGTGTGATTTGATAACTTGTCAAACTATAGATGACATTTCTTTATTTTCACGTGTTGCTTTCAGAATCTAAGAACTAAAGATTAGTTAAGTAGTTTTGGGTTTTTTTTGTTTCTATGTTGTTTCTAGTAATGTTAAGTAGCATTTGCCACAAAAGTCTGATATGTCTGTCAAGCAAGTATCTCACTTCCTGTTTATGTGTAAGATAAAAATATTGATAATGGAGTTGAAAATATTAACATCATTATCGAGAATAGTGAAATACGTGAAGTTCTTTCGAAAAGTTCGTTGATGGTACAGAATAATAAAACTGCACCAAACAGCTAAAACACTTTAGAACTTACAAGTTTTTTTTGACTGAAATTCCTTAGAGTACAATAGCATTCACTTCATGACATGATGAATGACGATTACAGATGCAACAGAACGTTTTAGTGATGAACAGTGGTAAGAGCACGATGTATTGATCATCGACCATTTTTATTGAGAGTCACTTATGAATTCATCAAACTTCTATCCCATAACTTTAAAAGCATCAAATGATACTTACCGACTACGGTTGGTTCCAAATCGACAAAAACTGCTCTTGGCACATGTTTTCCTGCTCCCGTTTCACTGAAAAATGTATTGAAGGAGTCGTCACCACCGCCAATCGTTTTGTCGCTCGGCATCTGTCCATCGGGCTGAATTCCGTGCTCTAGGCAATAGAGCTCCCAACATGCATTGCCCATTTGGACACCGGCTTGGCCGACATGGATGGAGATACACTCACGCTGTATAGAAGAAAAGAAAGGAAAATATATATCACGCAAAGTACAAAAGTAAATTTGAAATTTTCTGTCTTTATTTGGACTTTTGACTTAAGAGTATTATGCAAAGGGAAAGTAATGATATCACAAATCAAACGTTTTGGAAATAGAAGGCAACCCTGGAATAGGATGTTTCCCAGAATACCAGACCTGTACTGCATAAAGTGTTTAAACTGGAGGCGTTTGAATTTCAAAAGTCTTTGGTCAAAACTTTATTAATGTTCCTTGGTTCCTTACGTTAGGAACCAGCATCAAATAATAAGGTTTTGTTAGAGATATGTAAAACGTCGAGAGCTGATATCTTGGCGTTGGGAAAGAGCGACATACTTCATTTTGGCCATTGACGTTCTTACTAACAAGGAAACATGGAAATAGGGTTTTTTTCCATAATTCAAACATTTTCAAAATCATGACATCGCACTCTCCCTCCGCATTGATTGAATGTTAATGCATGTTTTGCTATTTAGCAAACTATATTTCTTGACTGGAAGCTTTGGAAAGTTTAAAATGTTTGTCTGTGATACAAATATTTAAATTTAATTTCGGTAAAGGTTTATTTTCCGATAAATGTTTCTGCTAAAACGTGCTCGCTCTGGAGCTTGCCGTGACAAGTATCTATGTCACGTTTTTCGTTGACTCCCAAAGCGTCAGGGCAATGGTTGAAGTAGTTTGTCATGGTTAGGTCTGCAGGGACCTTAGCTACTGCTCTCTCTGTGCATTTATCAATCATTTTAAAACTGAGAATGCAAAGTACATCAATTTAATGAAAATCTGACATGCAATCAAAACCAAAATACAATCTCCTAAAACCTGACTGTTTTCAACAGTTTTCAACAATGTAACAAATTAGATATAATAATCGAAATGAAAAGCCAGTCCAGACTTTACAAAATCATAGCAGGGATAGCATTAAAAGGGTTTGAAGAGACATAATTTCCATAATGGCCCCTGTAGCCTGATGATTTATATTGCCGACGTCATTCGCTTCTGCAAATCAACGGACAAGTCGATCAACTTTTCGAGATAATTTGAGATCCTCATTTTGGATGGGCTAAATGCTTATTATGATAATCTGTTGGTCCGATTGACGAAATCTTCGAAATGTGATATGGTTTCAGCTTTTATTACAAGTTCCAACACAGAAGGTTATAAATTGTGACATGAAAGATGTCAATTGATGAAGTATGTATATAGATAATCTCAAACCTATTTCGTAAATAAATATTGCCATTAGTTGGTGTGTTCTTACATCAAGTAAGGGAAGGACTGTAGCAACGATTCTCAAAGGTGAGAGGAGAAGGGACAACGCCATTGTTTAAAAGAACAAAATCAGTCCACCTGATAGATATGAGACAAA
The DNA here is from genome assembly GCA_010016065.2 of Carybdea cf. marsupialis auct. non (Linnaeus, 1758). NCBI lineage: Eukaryota > Metazoa > Cnidaria > Cubozoa > Carybdeida > Carybdeidae > Carybdea > Carybdea cf. marsupialis auct. non (Linnaeus, 1758). The sequence continues at coordinate 10,847 of JAAAKL020002718.1, read as the reverse complement.
ACGTATGCACCTGTGGGATTTACAGTTGCTACTTCAATGGAGAATGTATATGCTTGCTCATCTATGACCAATATATACCATATATGGCTCTTTCAGGTTAGCGAATTTAGCCTCGGTCTGGACGCAGCCTCGCAAAAACCGTCATCTAAAGTTTCAATAGTAGGGCCAAAAGTTCAGATAAACAGCAACTCTGGTTGATAAAGTGGACTTGTCCACATTTATTGTTGACGAACTTCGCAACTTTGTTAAACAACGTGTACTTTCGTGGTCAGATTACCTGCAGTCAAAAATCATACAGTTACGTGAATCAGCATTAGACTCACCGACTTTTTCTATAGAACCAGAGGAACTGACTGTGAAGAACTCAATCCTACCTTTCGTATGTAGCTTCCCTATTAAACGAATTGAAAACGAGGACTCTTCTAACCTGTAAGAGCCATGTTTGCTTCGGGGAAATCACAGGATGGGAACACTTTCACAACAAAGCAGCGATTTTCGATCACTTTTCAAGAGGTGATCCTCTGAACATTGTACATTCTGTGCATTTTATACAGCTTACGACCTACAATTTCAGTTAATGCACACAATACTATCGTGAAATATACCCCCAAGCACAGAAACTAAAAGCCTTAGATCTAACTAAGGTTTATATCGAGTCAACTTTCAGCGCATTCCTCATCGAATATCTTTTGGGCAATTTTGAATCTTGGCTTTGTTTTAATGTTTTTATTTCCCCATGGAAACAAAGCAAACGATGACATTTTTCTACAATGGCTTTCTTCCTTCTTCAGTGGCTATCGACGCATTCACTGCACAGTTTGCTCCCACTGTGTTTATGACATGTTTTGAAAACAATCTTATCGTCTTGATAAAAACACAAAAGCAATTTAACTATTATGACTCGGCGCTATTGATGCTATTTTTTCTGTGTTTTACTCAAATTTGATTTTTAAGATGTTATAGATAGCTGAAATTCGATGTCATTTAAGTCATAAAAGAACTTACTTTCATCTGCCTTCAAGGCTAAACCACAACTAAATGGGATTATTAAAAACATTTTACCTTAATTGGCAGTGTTTACACATGCATAAGTTAGATTTGACTCGGAAATTGTGCTGTGGCTTGCCTTACAAGTGTCTAAATAATAACATCAGTCAGTAAGACACACCGTGAACCCAAAACACAGATAAGAACATAACAGTAACCCCGAGCCTGGCGCGTAAGACTTGGAGGGGAGTCAATGACATCTGTAACTGTCAGGCGAGAGACGATTTGGGCTTCTGGTTTATCACCCATTGTATTTTTCGAAGTTGTACGTGTTTTGTAGTCTGGAAAATAGGAGAGCTACACAGCCAAGAATACAAAAGAAAAAGAAAAAAAAAGAAGGAAGAGAGAGACAGGCTGAGAATGTCGAGGGGGTACTGAGTACGGTAGATGTGTATATCTCCCTCGGAACTCTCTTTTGCGGTAGCGGCGGCTCTTTTCGCGTTGGTAGTGTAACAAGCCCCCTTTGGGCAATCCCGTACCGTTTTGTTAAAACCTTACCTGTATATAGAATAAAAATATATATATACATTTTCAGCAATCTCTATGATTTCTGTTCCCGCAAAGAGCTTAAGTCCCTCTGGGGGTGCCTCTCTGCTCATCAGGAGGTATGATGAGAGATTGTCAATGACTTTGAGGATTAAACATGGAAAGGATCGGAGCAAGGAGATGATTACATTATTCAAACTTTCGGCACAATTTCAATGTGAATCCATCACATCAGTCATAGGAAAGATAGATGTTGGGAAGATCTCTCCCTGACCTCATGTATAAATTCACGTTGCATAAACTCACAAAGTGCGCCTTGGATCGTTTCTAGAAAGGATTTGCAGCGAGAAAAGTGTTTTTAACAACTCTATGTAATGCGAGTGTTGTTCATTTGATCTCTCTAATTTGACTTATTAGCAAAATGCCTCTTCTTGCTCAATGAGGCTTTGCAACGACTGCAGACAGCTATATAGCTATGAATAACTCGTGGAAACAAAATCCATTGGCAAAGGATACATCGTTTTGTTTAAATCCCGTAATTTTAAAAGTTGAGCAAATAATGACCAACGATTGTTTGATTGCAATGTGTACACAAACATGCAGCCAAGTACAGAACTGACATTTTACTGCTTGTGACAGTGAAGCATCAAGTCGGTATCTACACCGTCTAAACGATTTGAACCACTGGACCCTGCATTTAAACCTTTCTGCATAACATTACTACTTGTTTCAACTTTCTCTTCTACCGAGGTTAGGTAACCATCATGCTTAGAGGGCCATAAGCACAGTACGCCGATTTTGCAGCCACGAATCCTGAAGTGCATGCTCTCGTCTCCAACGCTTCTCGCATAGTAAAGTCTCATCTCTCTAAAAACGCCATCCTCATTAAAAACAAACAGAATTTTATTTTCGTTTGTTGCCTCGTGACTTTGGGCTCGCTTAACTGTGACGCTATTCCATTTTTTAAAATTATGTTGTTCCTGACAACGTTTGCAACAGACGTTCATAACGATGCGATCACTAACAAACATCTTTGCAGTGAAACTGTGTGACTGCTCGTGATCTCCGTGTTTTACTTCAACTTCCAACAACCACCCACAGTTACACCTTAAGAAGCGCCACGGGGCGTCGAAGAGGACAGATGGAAAATTGCAGTTACTTGAAAGAGGTATTCATTCTGAAGACAAAAGGCTCTAAGTAATTTATGTCTATTCTATAAGTTTAAACAAGTTTTGTGATGCAAGATGACGCATTAGGATGTCATCGTGTTTGAAAGTGATAGTTTGGGACAACTATAAGCCAAGGGAAGGGGGTATTAAAATCTTTTGTCAAATGTTGCAGCCCAGGTGAATCGGGAACGAATTGATTGGTTTACTTAAATCGTGTTATCGAGATACCTTCCATCTGTATTGACGCAATATCCAACAGCATACATCCCAAATCACTCTCTGATTGGTAAGGGAATGTAGGTTAGTGGTAAAGCATCGTACGTTGCGCAAGTACGGTTCCTTATACCTAGGTCGAGTCTAAATAGGACGTCATCCCAACCCCCTTCCATAATGTAATTTTTACCTTTCGTAATGACTGGAAGTTTGTGATGAAAAACATGTAGAGTCCTTCTAGGGGTTCATTTAATTAAACGGAATCAAAATATATTGTGTCTGGCATTTTGCAGACGAAGTTACCACTTCTTTCTTTTTATGAAGTAAAAAGGAAAAACTCGACTTCGTCATTGTAGCTCATTTGATAAAGGAAAATGCCACCATACTTTGTAAACTCTGTTGTAACTCTCCCACTTTCCAATCTTTGTTCTTTTGATAAACTACTTGCCGTAATTACAGGGGGTAATACTAAATCATTGTAGTCATTGGAGTGTACAATTTACATGATTATGTTTTTAATATACAATTCTCTGTCGCGTTTGTTAGTCATTAAGTGTTATCTTTTCCAGAAAATAATCTCAATGATGATGATGACCCATTACTCATGACTCGTGAAATCCATTGACAGTATTAAATGAATGTACTTCCATTTGAGCACTGACCCCCCTCCCTCTCCTGCCACTATTACCTACCGTCTATTTTGATTATTACCCCTCTCACTTATCTTTGCGCGCCTTGACTGCAAAAACGAACACTTTCGCCATACACACGATGAAAAACCAAGTATTTTAGCATCCTTCCGTTAGGGTGCAGGTTCGTTTGGTTCAGTTCTCATTTTATTTGATGTGCAGGGAAAGTGATGACGTCACAAATCAAAAGGTTTGGAAATGGTAAGATTTGACTCCAGATATCTAAAGTCAATCATGGAGTAGGCTGTCCCCCCAAATACCAGACCTGTAGTGTATATAGTGTTTAAACTAGAGGCGCTTAAAATTATAATTTCGCTGGTCAAAACTCTGTTGATATTCCTTGGTTCCTTACGTTAGGAACCAGCATCAGATGGTTTTTTAGAAAGGTTTAAAACTTTGAAAGCTGATATCCCGGTGTTGGGAAAGGGCAACACTTTCAAGTTTGGATATTGACGTTCTTACTAATAAGGGAACATGAAAATTGAGTATCTTTTCCATAATTAAAAAAATGTTCAAAATCGTGACGTCACACCTAGCATTTCTTTATGAAACGATTTTTAATTGCCTGGCAGACCTATCAAGTTTTACTTACACAATTCGTCAATAGTTTTACATTTATGATCACTATTTATACTTGCACTTGATGACTCAGAATTCCCCCGTGTATAATTTTTAGTAGAGTTCGAAACAGTGAAAACGCCCTCTACCACCGTTTTAACTTACACTGGTTTTTGATATCAAGCTGAAACCGCCACTATTTGTTATTAGTCCTATCGCAAAATTTTACACAGAGATAGCGTTGTTTTACTGAGATACAGCACGCCAGCGTCCTGTAGATGCACAATAGTTTTCACAAAACTAGAGGACTCTTCCACGTGGAGACCTGCGTCATGTGAAGTTTTGTTATAATAGTCAAAGAAAATAATCCAACCATCAATCGAAGGCTTATAAAGAGCTGCACAGTGGCGCAATGACGAGCAGAACGATCTACAATTGCTATTCTCGTTGAAGGGCCATAACAACTATTGTATACTGGATGGGGGAAGGGATAGAGAGGACTTTACATGACTGTATGGGCTAATAACATACATCAGAAACAAAGATATTGAAGTTAATAGATTGTTTTAGATTAGTACACTTTGCGCACAATCGTATATTCCTTAATATTTCATAATCAATACGTATTGTTTACCACACATCTACGCAAGGTTCCCTTGCGGGGGAGAAGTTTTAAAAAATTTTGAAGAGAGAATGAAAATAGAGAGTTTCGGAAAAAGGCTCTTAGACTTCTAAATCCAAGCTGAATAAATAAGTTGATTGATTAGATATTTAATGATAAAAATATCTGATATGTTTCTTACTACGGTAAAAGATCGCATTCAAAAGAGCAATATTATTTGATCCTCCTATTTCATACATCCTGGTGTTCCTTTCTTAAATAGAGCACAAATAACTTTATCTTCCACTATGCCTCCCAAATCTTTTCCCTGCTACGCCGCCGTCTCTTTGGTCCGTTATTACAAACGTAAGAAGTCACAGATAGCTCAGACCAAATTGTTGGCAAAGTGAATAACCACTTTCAGAGCCATTTTTGCAACATCCCGTTTCAGTTACTGCATTGGAATACATAAGTCACCAGGGCATATAGCACGAGAAACATGTTTCTTGCCTCCATTGCTCATTAAATCATGTAGCTGCTCTCTTTTTAAGTTGACCTTTGTAGACAGATTTCTGGAAGACATTACGAACGGTTTCTTGATGAGCCTACTGTCTTTTCAAATCGCTGTACTTAAAGTAAGATCAGAGACCTCTTTTAACCAGGAAACAAAATACGGCATTTCATAATCTAGTATGTATCTATTTCAAACGTTTCTAGGAAAATAGTGAACTTGGTATAGCTTTCATGGCCCTTCTAAAACAACATATGCAATCCTCCAGGGAACAGTGGATCCTAGTTTAAAAGTCGCTACTCTAGTGTCTGTCTAGATTTGTCTTCAATCTGTTACCCCTCATGGCCGCGATAAAACTATCTTATTCCACAAATCGGATTAAAATATGGAACGATGATGAATTATGTGTCGATACCGATCTACAGATCCCCCTGAGACGTTCACACCTGTGCATTATCGCTTTTCTCTTAGTTTTAAGGTTTCAAAGTTTTCCATCACCTGTCACTTCATTTTCGTTTAAGAAGGGCGTATCCTTAATTTACATAGCTACTCACTTCAGGTTATTGGCCTGAAGATAACAGATCAGTAATTAAGCTTTCCTTGCAATTTCAAAGAGTTCGCTTGACATTTGCTTCAAATAGCCATGCATCCATTGGCAGACACCTTTTCTTTTTACTCGCTGTTTGGAAAACCAACTGTATATGTCTTCTTTGCAGAAAAGCAGCTGGTCTCTTCAGAATTGAAGGAAACAAAGCGTCTGCCTACTATCCCATCATACTAATCCAACGTGATGAAAGACAAGTGTCTAGCAAAACCATAAATATATAATGAGTAAACCAAATTCAATCCTGTAGGGAAAAGTATGGGCAAAGTGCGTGCTGCTGTGAGGAAATTTTATTGTCGAACTACTAAGTGACAGATTTCGTATATTCATGAGCTTCTGATTTATGACAGGTCCTATCGTACACGGGGGTATGCAGTAGTTAAATTGACATTATGATTAAAAGCAATTTTGTGTCTATGATCACCTAGAGTCTTGACCAACTCGTTTCGATCTTTGAAATTGGACATGTCATCAATTTGGGTGTGGCTTGCAGTCAATGAAACAATAGTTGCTAAACGTGGAAAACCTTACTTACAAGAAGCAATTCATGAAGGTACAGGTAGTATCCCTTGATCAGTTTTGTCCTCATATAAATAAGATAGAGGTCTTCCACTGACAGAATCCGTCCTTTTACAACTAATGATCATAAATTTTTGGAGTTTGGTCGAAGATTCCTCTGTCACGTTGTGCCCACATTTAACTAAACAACGTCAATGTAGATCTTCAATGCATTCTTACATTTTTACAATGCACAACTAAACTTCAAAAAACATCTAGCTAACCATCTTAAAGAGTTCTAAACATCGTTTCTAGTATCACTCTGTTTTGTCTACTCCCTGCACAGCCATTATTGCTGAATATTGTTCTGGAGCCACTGGAAAACCCACATCTTACTGTTTGCAATCAACTTAGCCAAAGTTACTATGCACGGATTGTCACGGCTAGTGCTAGGGCTTACTGTTTACAGAATTGTCATGGTTACTACGACTCTAAATCAGACAGCTTTCCAAAAACTTAAATCTGGATACTTTTGCAATCCTATACAAACTTACAAATCTCTTATGAAAAGAGGTATATCTAGAGTGAAAGTTAAAACAAGACACTTAAGAGGCATCGAAACAAATTTGTTTTCAAAACGGACCACACCCTATCTGTATACAAATTTGCAAACTGTTTACCTTATTGACAAATAGGTTAGTTGAAAATGCCATAGCAAGAACTACAGAGTCGTTGTTAAACAGCTTACCATTTTTAAATTCTGTGATTTGCTTCCTCAATATAACCAAAATCCACGCAGAGTTGGGCAACGAACCTCCGCACGGCTGATTCCAACAGGAGACACTGTCGCTAAGGAGCAAGTTTGCCTCACTTTATAATCTCCCGGTTCAACCAACAAAAATGGTTTTCTATCATATTAATACAATAGTACTTTTGTTTAATATTCTGAATTTTAATGAAGGTTGACAGAAATTATTCATGTCTTTCAAACCACATCTTGCGTTTTATAAATTTTTAATCACATGAAGCGGATAGATAAATTGAGATCACGTGACTCACAGCGCTTGCGCAGTGGAAGGAATTGTGCTGATATAAAATTGGCGTTCATTTAACTGTAAATGGCCACAAAGGAATGAGAGAACCCCACCCTACCATGTGGTTCAGATCAAAGGGTGACATTATCCAAATCGACAGATGACGACGCTGTCTTTGTAAACTCTAGAAAATCCAATACTATGTTAACTAATAGCCCACACGATAAACACCCCTAAGCAGATTGCGATAGACAAAATATCATCTGCTGAAGCATCCTTTCCAATCTTATGGTATTCGGCACAATTAAACAAACAGTCCAAGACCAGGTAACGGAATAGAAAAATACAGTATCATAGAACATAGAAAATCAATCAGATCGAGACTAATGGAATGGAAAAAACTCCGGAGACTCTAGACGTCCACCGAAAAACATGCTGATGTCAGCATCGATCTGCTCAAAAATTACTTTTTGCTAGTTTGATAAGAAAAGAATATAAGAAATTTTCTGTTAAGTTTCAACCAATTCGGATGACGTTTAGTGAAGTTAAAAATATGAATCCTTTGGACCCCCTTCCCAGCTTGAAAAGCTTAAAAAGAGCCGACGTTCTTTAAGATTAAAATATACGACATACAGTATGTATAAACAGAAGTGTCAAAATTTTTATGAGTTACATAAAGAGGCACAAGGTAAACACCCAACCAAATAATCGCCGCAACGCCTTAACACAACGTCACGACCATGATTTTGCCGTTATATACCTGTTTAATAGCACACAACTATAAATGGGGACATACTGTGGTTTTTCGGTGAGGGGAATTATTCAGGAAGCAGAAACTTTTGATTAATGCTGTTGATCAAAACTCGTTGAAAAAAAAAGTCCGCAACAGACTTGAAACGAAAGAGAATAATTCCTCTCGCTGTGTTTGTGCTTCTTGTCGAAAATGCGTTATGCAAATAAACCTACAAACGCTCAAACTTTTTCTAATAATCATGACATACCATTAAAATGTAATATCACAATTAAAGTAAATGTTTCTTCGTGATTACCCTTTCAGTAGTTGTTTCCGGCCGCAAAGCAACCTTTTCAAAAATTTATTTGGGGCAATAGTTCCCAAACCCTTTTGCCTAACGCACGTCTTTGTTTTCTAAACACTCAGTTTATATTTCACACAATCCTATCTAAAGAAAACGATAACAGTATAACAACTTCCCAGATGTTTTATGCTAATTATCCAGTCAGCAAAGAACTCCTAATCCTCTGGCATGACTTAGAAAACGAACGACGCAAAACTTTATGAGTATCATTTGAGAGCAGAAAAAAACAATAATTCATTCGATAAGTTCTTGAAAGGGAGCTGCTGTAAAAATATTTGTAACGTTCTTTTGACAGAGAAAACGTCTGTACCAGGGCCTTGGAATCGTCTAAAACTTCAACAAGGTGCATTTTTCTACATAACGACACTTTAATCTTAGGAACGTCAAATATACCTGCACCACAAAAAGTGTTAGAAGACTCAGGAGGGCAATCCTTTATTTAATATACCAAGTATGTCTTCTTCCTACGTAAACATTTAATGTTGTTTGAAATATTTAATGTTGTTTCAAACATTTAATGTTGTTTCAAATATTTAATATGGTTTCAAACATTTAATGTTGTTTCCAACATTTAATGTTGTTTCAAACATTTAAAGTTGTTTCAAACATTTAACGTTGTTTCAAACTTTTAATTAACATTTTGGAAAATATGTTTTTATTTACTGCCAAAAAATGATTTTGGCCTCTTTTCAGTGTCTTGTAGGTCTGAATTGTACATATAATCATCATGCGATATCTTAATTCTCTATTTAACATTCTGCCTCTAAATTTTACATTCCTCATGATCAACATCGTCATTTGGCTTTCCTTTCTGTGATGCAAAGTCTTTCCTCTTCACAAGTTTGACCTCAAATACTGTTAACCCAAGAAACAATGTTCTCCGTTTTAGCATATCTAAGAGGAACATGTTTGTTAAGATGCTCGTCATGTACATTTCTAAAGTGCACCTATAAAATCTTTAACACAGCAGTTATTCCACCAAATGGATATGTTCCCCTGAAGTTGCCTCATGACTCGCCTCAAACTGGTAATATCTGCCTTATGGTCTAGGTGAAGCTTTCACATGGGAATTCAAACAAAATATATCAGGGGGGTCACTAACACCGAGTTCTCTATTGATGCATACGAGACATAGAAGGTTGGAAGACCTTGTTGGGACCTCTTTTGTTACAAAGGCGAGACAACTGAGTAAACTTAACTTAATGAAGAGCTTTCTGACAAGGATGAAGAACAACTTGGCAACAAGGATGCTGGCCATTAAACTGAGAACAGCAATGGAAAAACCAAACAGCAGACGAATCAGATTAAATCACTGATTGAGGTAGCTCCATATGTCAAAACGATAAGGTGATAAAAGATGCGAACTTTCTAAGACTGCGTTTACACGAGAGCGGATCCAAATGGATCCGTACCCAAACTGGTACCGGTCGGCCTTGCGTTTACACCAGGATCGCTTTGAAAACTGGTCTCGTTTGGCTCCGGTGCCAGACAGGTCTTGTGTCTCTCAAAGTTTTACCACTTAGGATTTAAACCAATTGTGGCAACTGATCAGACAAAGGGTAGAACAGTGCTCTTCTCCTAAAAGTAGTATCAGATTACAAATCAAACAACTGGAGCAGGTCTACTCTTCCCATCAGATTTTTAAAAACTATTTCCAAGCGTGCGCTTTCAAGTGGATCAAAATGGATCCGATCTCGTCTAAACGCATGCCAATTTTGGATCCGCACCCGTGTAAATGCCTGCAAAAACGAGTACGGATCCAAATGGATCCGCTCCCAAATGGATCCGATCTCGTATAAACGGGGTCTTAGTTAACAAGCTTTAATTATCGTTGCAGAAGGAAGAAATTTACACTAGGCCCACTCCACATCTCATTAGTGTAAAAATGATAATTGATCGAAATAAGATTAAGCAACACATTCAAACGGAGAAAAGTTCCAATACGTTGTTAGAAATCCATGACATGAACCAGCCCATAGAGCCAGAGACGATACTGTTGTCAGCAACGTGTTTAAAAACCTGTAAAATTTCAACATTATTCTTCATTTAACTAAAAGGTTAATGTAGAATTTAGAGGCGTTTTTTCTCAGCCAAGGATAGTACGTGACAATCGAAGTCACATAGTGTACCTTTTTCGTTTATTTTTGCTTGAACGTGCCTAACACTGCCATATTAATTGTAGGAAGCTAATTACAGATCAGTTGTTCTTTCCGTTTCTTAAGTAGGTTTCCTCTCACAGACACGAGCTCTGTCACGTATCGTAATACATATATATATGCCCAGGAATAATATTAGTTAGTAGAGTAGTGCTCAGTCGAAACGCATACAGACTGCCTGAAA
>JAAAKL020002717.1:0-25128 GCA_010016065.2 Carybdea cf. marsupialis auct. non (Linnaeus, 1758) | reverse complement strand
GAAAAATAATGTAAAAGAAAAAATATGATTTTGTGCAGCTGTTTTTAGATAATAACCGCATTATTAGTTGGTAATGCAAAAATATTGCATATGCGTAACATGAAGAGAAGGAGGGAGGAGTATATCATATATTGCAGTTTATACCACTATCTTACCATGTGAATGTTTACTGACTAAAAACAATTCTGATTGTAGGATTAAACCTTTTTAATTATTTTGCAAACGTAATGCTTCAAAATTACCCCCAGTAATGTAATCCACTCAATGCAGTGCTGTCCTTTCTTTCACTTCTTCCATTCACCAATCATCGAACTCCCATCTTCCATTCTTCGAGAACGTCTACATAATTAGGCCTTCTACTTCGTATCTTCGCCAATACTATCTCCATTCCTTGCTTTTTTCTTCCCTCTCCTTTCCCCTTTGTGGCACTTCTTTAAATTGACGTTACCACCCTCACATGCCTCGTCTCCAACAGCCATTCGTCACCTATTCTAATAGTCCATAGCTCAGAGCCACACGACAGGACTGGCATCAGAATAGTCTCACAGATTTTAATTTTGCACTTTCTTAACATCCTTTGATCTCGAACACATTATTCTATTCCTTTCAATTAATAAATCCAAAACTCTTGTTCGTAATGTCGCCTCCGACCCTCCATTCTCACTCAATACTGCTTCAGGTCATTTGAATTTGGGAACTTGCTTCATTAGGATGATATTGGTGCCCACCACGTTTAACTCGTTTCATTCTAACTTTACTTCGCAGTTTTTGTCTGTGTTTACGTACAGGCCTTGGTCTTTCATGCTGAGTTGCCACCTTAACCATTTCTTCCAGTTCCTGCTCAAATTGTGCTATGGTTGCCGAATCGTTTGAAACAGCAACTCCCACTGGACGCCACCTTTGAAACTTTTCATGGGATATAGCACGATGATGAACGGAAATGGACTTGGGACTGCTACTTCGTGTAGCCCCAGCTATCGATTAAATGGCTCTGCTGGTCCGCATAAAGTTCTCTACAAAAACTGAGATTTAGAGGAAGCAGCTCTAACCAGCCTGATCAATGGCTCTATGACTTTTCTTCTTTTCAACAACCAGAATATTGATTCTCTCGGGTTATTACTCTGTTAAATCAATTCATAAATGTAAGTAAAGAAAATAAAGTGAGCACTTTTTGTTTTTACTAATACTACCCGTCCAATGCCAATTTGATGTTGTACAGTAGTTGTTCCGTCTTTTTTACAGGGGTATTTACGACCAAGGTAATCAACACGCAACCTGGGTGATTCGATTGACACAGGAGGTGATACTAAAGTCAGTATCATTCCACTGTTGCAGTTTTGGCAAACGCATTTAAATTTCTGAAGGTCTGTTCAGGAGTTGTTGAGAATGGCAAGGTTTCAGACATACCCAAGGTTAGATAAAATGTGACCACCAAGTTTGGTATCCTGAATGACGTTACTTCTCGGTTTGCAATAAAAGGGACGTGTAACTATGAAGGAGCGTAATGCAGATAGCACATGTTTAGGTTTAACTCCTTTCAACAAGTCAACACTAAGTGTAGTTGCTTTGTCAATATTGATAAACATAGTAACACTACGTGTAGTTGCTTTTTCAGTATTGATAAACATAGTAACACTACGTGTAGTTGCTTTTTCAGTATTGATAAACATAGGAACACTACGTGTAGTTGCTTTTTCAGTATTGATAAACATAGTTTCGTTCAAGGAGGTTTGTTTCTCTTACTAATTGATGTTGTGCTTCCCAGGTGTCACAAACATGACAATTTTTGGACAGAAATACCTAAGCATGTTGCATTTTTTATGTAGATTGATAATTATTGCTTGCTTGAACATTTCTATTTTGTCTTTTTGGTCTGAGTGCAATCATCTCTGGTGCAATTGAATGGATTCTGAAAGGCGTCGATATATTCACAGCAAATATTATATAATCTTGGCCTTTTCCAGTCTTTATTTTCTTTCTCTATTCTCAATTGCCTGATTAACTTCGCTTGTTAAAATCAGAGAGACTTGGTCTGAAAGCTTAGTCTTCGATAGAAATCGCATGTGAATCCTCGTGGCATTATTTCTCATAAGATATAATTCAGCACTATCGGGTACCCTTTCTATTATTTTATTGGATGGTAGAGAGTTTAATTTCTCAACAGTTCTATTGATACGCTTTCGTTTGTCCATATGTCAAGCTTCTTAGCGTCGACTTCAGCGATTACATATAGTACGAATGAATGCAAATATCATATTTAACTCTAGTTATCATCATATGTTTCTGGAGAAAGCGTCGTGCGTCATCGTCGATACCTTTATGATCTTGTTTTGTTGTCTGTGCAATTTTTATGTTCAAGCTTAGAGAAACTCAATTTTCCAATTGAAGATACAAAGTTTCTGTGGTTGTAACATTGTTGAATTAAGGGGGAAAAACTCAATTTTCTATTACCCTATTAGTGAGAACGTCAACGGCCAAAGTTGAGAGTAATGCCCTTTCACAACAGGGAGATATCAGGTCTCAAAGTTTTTAATCTCTCTAGCAAAACCCTATTATTTAACGCTGGTTCCTAACTTAAGGAACCAAGGAATATCAACAGAGCTTTGACCAGAGATTTTTGAGATTCAAACGACTCTAGTTTAAACACTATATACACTACAGGTCTGCTACTTTCGGAAACAGCCTATTCTAAGCTTGCCTCTCGACATCTGGAGTCAGATTGTACTATTTCTAAAACTTTTGATTTGTGACGTCATCACTTTCCCACTGCATATGTTCGAACTTTTTAAAGTTTTGTCCTCACAGTTTTAATTTTGTCTTTTGGGGGTCAAATAAGGCTGAATTGTACCTTAGCGAGGGCCATACGATGATAACAAATATCAGGTATGGTGGGATTAGGGCTGATTCTTAACATTTAATCTCAGTGCTACTATTTCTCGACGTTTTCTCGTGAAATCTATCTGATCTTTGGCTTTACGATCGGGTAAGATCCATTTGGCAAGCTCTTCATCTGGAACATGGTGTATGCTACTTGAAAATTATTTTTGCGTTTAATTAGGCATGACTTTCACTTCTTGTACTGGCTGTTCCAAAATCCGCCCGCAGATAACTGATATGAATGGATTATGCAACTGTCCAACTTTGCAGTGAAAGCAATCCATTCCGAAATGATTTCGATCAATTGTTCAATTTACAGAAATTTTCATCACTGTTGAATCATGTAGGAAAGAAACAAGGGATAAATACACGCTTGCAAAATCTTACTTTGAAATTGAAGGCAGGTGATCTTTCAGAGATTGAATGATCATCTTAGACCAGATGTATTCATTTTGCATTAGCTATAAATATTAATCCATTTGATCTATAAGTTTCACTCTTGGATTCAAATATTACAAACGTGGGTGTCAATTTTGCTTTCTTTGCATTTTCTTTGAAAAGCCAAGTCATGTCTGAGTTCAAATTTTAGAGCTTCCTACAACGTTGTACTAGTAAATGATTGCTGAGGAATACGTGTGTTAATAATACGTAATATATACAAATATTGAAAACTGAATTTTCCTCTTTTTTTATTAAATATATCAGCCTGACGTTCCTGGTGTGATCGTTAGATCACAGCTGTTGCAGAATTACAGGGGCGCTTGTGCATCCTCCTCTATACTGCCATAAAAATTCGCTCAAAGTTCCTAAGCTTTGTCACCAACCAAGATACACCTGTCATGTGCCAAGATTCACCGTACACTAATACAGTTTTGGACTTCGGACTGTAATTCTTGTTGTTCCTTGACTGAGTGTATTACTGTGGCCTCTCAGCGTTACATATTGGAAGTGTACTGAATATATCAGAATTTTTAGTTTTATGCTCATGTTTTGTCAAAACGGCCTTACATTCAAGAAACAACACGATCATAATAGAGAAAAGACATTTACTTTTAAACTCTTTTTAACTTTCAAAATTTCTCTTTCTTAAAACATGAGAGTGGTCGACGTGGTCTAGTGGTTAAAGAATCGGACTCACATGCCAGCGGCTGTGGGTTCGAATCCGACCTAGCCCGACATAAAGACTATTGGTTGGGGAAGGCAACGGGAGACCAACCACCGAAGTTTGCTCTCTCCCTTGGATATTACTCACTCTGGCTGGAAAACAGGCTACGCTCGAAATCGAGGATGCCACAAAAAAAAGGAAAAAAAAGGGAAGCATCAAACACTTCAAAGTTTGGGAAAAACATTAAACGTCAACATAGATCATGATCTTGGTATTTAAAAGAATGAGATGATACCCCCAATGAAACTGAGATTGCAAAATGACTCTAAGGACGGTCTACAGAATTTTTCCATCTGTCAAACAAACTCACCAGTTGTGTGATGACAAAGAACAATTCTGCAAATCTGCTCTGTGAACAACTCCCCTATATCAAATAAAACTCAGGAAAAATTTTCCGTTTCATGACTACATACAAACATAACTGTAGGAGATTCTTCGATTCAAGTTATATCTTTTGCCTTTCTTATAAACTGAGCTACATTTAGCTTTCAAAAAATGTATTTTTTTAAAACTCGTTCACAGGTGCCGATACATAAATCAGACGTACAACTGTAATAAAAATGCATATCTAAAATTGAATTTGCATAAAATTAGACTCATATTCTCTTCAAAAGTGGTGGCAGGTTTTAAATTCTTTTCCGCATTAATATCGAGAGATACGGAGTTAAGTGCGAGGAAGAGGTTACAAATTTTTCTAACAGATACCAAGATCACAATAAAGACAATCTGACAAGTCATAGTGGTCAGCTAGAATAAGGCACGGGAATTCACTGTTTTAACTAACTGTAGGCAAGCGGATTTCACTGGTTAAGGTTGCTGTCATCGCATAGCTTTCTCACTGTGTATATCACGGGAAATCATCGATTACCAAGCCGCATTTAAATGTCAGATGGGAGTGCTTTCAGAAGATTTTAGAGGTTTGAGGGGAACATTTTTCCATGTAAACCACTTTTCCTACTAAACATCGTCAGAGAGTCAAGGATCCCATTTTTGTAAACAGAAATAAAAAAAAGGAATGAATAATCACAGTGGGGTTAACTTTATCAATGGAAGTATGGCTGCTGAGGACTTATCATGCCAGAAAAAAACAATTGTATATGTGGGCTGGATTGGTGCGACTCTGATTGTCTTTGGTCACTTGATTCATTTTTATGCTATGTACAAAACGAGGTTACTTGTTCAAACACGTGGGATGATTCTATGCAGTATGGCTGTCTCCGATCTAATTATGCCCCTTCCAATAGCAATCCTGACCGTCGGAGCATTTCTATTACGACGTAGTACAACAGCTTGTTATATGCTTACTGAGATCAATTCTGCCTTGATAGTTTTTACTACGCAAGCCAGCTCCATACACATTCTCGTTCTTTCAGTTGAGAGATATGTCTTTTGCATCTACAGTATACGTCACTACATTCGAATTGAAAACAATATCAAATGGATACTCGCAAGTGTCTGGATAGCACCCCTTCTTCTTGGGGGATTATCAATGATCAACCCCCGAGAAGGAATGCAAAGTACAACTTTCCAATTTAAGAAGCACACAATATCCTATTCTGCAGCTACGTTCACAGCTACATCATTGGTGCTAATTTTTGCACAGTTCAAACTTTTCTGCTTGGGACGTGCCAAAATAGAAGCAGATTCAAGGATTGCACGAGAATTGAATACCTTTGTGCAAAAGAGAGCCGTATATCAACGCAGGCGGATGGGATTAGCGGCCTCAGCCTCGATTCTTGCTATTTGTTACGTGGTATGCTATTTCCCGGTGGCACTGTTTAGCATTGTCTGCAGTTTACGGGGAGCAGAAAAGTGTCAGAAAGCAACATTTTGGGTGGCACCGCTTCTTATAATCAATTCAATCCTGAATCCCGTCTTGTATGGCCTCACTGTTACAGAAACTAAACGATATTTTCGTCAACAGTGGAGAAAAATGCTTGGAAGAGCAAAAGTGGAACCAACTCCTTAAAGCAGCGTGTAAGGGGAGGGGTAAGTACGGTGATACTCCACTTTACACTCACCCAAGCAAGCAAGACATTTATTTCACATTTTGACTTACCAGGTACATTTGTAAGAGTGGTATTGATGTATTAATACAGTTAAATGTTATTTAATTAATACATGATTATGTAAAACAAGCACTTTTCTTTCAGTAGGACACTTTCTATTATCATTCACCGTTAATGTTTAGTTTCTACGAGGTAATCATTTCCAGATCCATATTGGGGAACATTACAAATTAAATTGGTCAATTAAGGTTCGTACATCAATGGATGTTCCTAGGCAAGTGGTCAACCTGGACTTCCACAGGGTTTGTAAATGGGATTTAGGGGTTCGAAACATACAAAGTGTCTAACTTTGTTTACAAGATTCCATCTATTCACTTAAAAGAGATCAACAAATTGATAAATAAAAAATTTAAAGTAGGCCAATCAGGCAGCGAGGTGCAGTTTCAAACTATGTGATATGATAAATACCAGGATTTCAGCCTCTCTCTCAAGCACCAACGACATAGATGAAGGAACGGAAGGTGGTACGTACATATACGGGAAAATCTTCATAACTTATGAATACTAAATGTTGACTTTACGCTGTGTAGTGTGTAATAAGAATTCTGACAAGGCAGGTATGTGCTACAAAACGGGAACAAGAGTTGAGTAACTTTTGGTGAACAATTTGTCATAGCAGATCGTCCGACTAAACAGAAAAAGGAAATCATTTTTAAATATATCGATAGGGTAGGCAAGATTATGATATTTTGTTTAAAGTAAAACGTTCGTGGCTCCATGAGGTGCATAACGCCAGAGTGTTATATACGTGTTGGTGAAGAAGGGACTTCCTGCATGCCTATGTTTAATTATGGGTTTAAAGAGGGGGCAGACATTGAAGATGACACTAAAAGCAGCTACACACCGTTTCTCCCAGAAAATCGTATGTAAAAGTTTTGAAAATCAAGTTTGAAAAGATAATAGAGAAAAGTGAAAATGGTTCCCAGGTTTGAATCCCGATGGTGACATTTTTTTACTTTTCTCTGGTACCTCCTCAAACTACATACAGATCCATAACAGCGGATTAAAGGGGGAAGGGGGAGACCCGCTTTGACAATGAAAACGAAAACGAGTAGTTTACCGAAAGAAAAAGACGTAGCAGCTGAGAACGAGGATATGAGAACGCTAGGGTAGGGGGGATGACAATGCGGGAAATGGGTATACGTTGTAAGCACGTGTACAAAGTGGTGGGTGGGTCAAGGGATATCATTAAAACATAACGATCATACAAAGATGAACAAATAGGTGAATAAATTAATAGTTAAAGTGAGGAGAAAGGCATGGGAGACAAAATTGCAGATATGTGCACAATATATGTGTGAAAATAAAGAGATAACAATGAAAACTAATAAAAGTGAAAGAAAAATAAATAAACCATACGTAAACAATTGTAGAGAGAGATGAAGGACTATACAGACGGGGGCCTGGAATCTACTACCATGAGATGGTTACCATTATTTGAATTGAAACTGTCCGTACATGAATGGGTCCATGAATTTTCGTAAACAGGCCTCATTTTTAAGTAAACGAGCATTATCTACTATAGGAAGGTGTTTAGTTCTATTTCTAAGAACTGCGAATGCATTTTCTATGTCAATTTTAGTAACGGCGTATCTACGCTCCTGCTTTCCTCAAGAGAAACATTTACTATTGCAGATGTCTACCTGCTTGCATCCACTTTATTGAATCTCAAACGATCTTGCTTCTGCAGTAGTCTTGATATTCGACTTTCAGGTGGTCACGTTACTCATACTTTTCTTCGGAACAATCATAACGTCCTGCGTATTATTGAAAATGCAGTGGTTGTCACTTGCAGCATTAACAGTTTTGGTTAATAAACAGTGATCCTCAGGCTCCCAGGTATTATGGGACATGGAGTACCCACTCCATTTGACGAGATACTTAACTTTACCCTTACGAACGCGTCTTTCCCATATACGTTCAACCTGGTAAATGTCAGAAGGGGAGGATTCTGCAATTGGCTGTGAAGAAGAAGTTGAAGCAGGGTCCGTGTCAGTAGAAATAGGGTCCTTGTCAGTAGTGTGATCAACTGCATGCACTAACACGTTAGAGGGTGGTGTCACAGGTGTGCCATCGTGGCGCAAGAAAGAAGAAATAAGGGGTTTAAGACGTTTCACATGCACAACATCAGTCTTGTCATGACTAAAAAGAAGGATGTAAGCGTTTGGACCATGCTGCTTGAGGACGCTGTATGGACCGTTCCAACAGTGAAACAATTTTTTGAAGATCCCTTCTCAGATTTTGGGTTGTAGAGCCAGACTTTTTGGCCTGCTGTGCACGATTTATCATGTGCACGAGAGTCATAGAAATCTTCATGCAGGCTTCGAAAGTACAGCCCTGTCCACTGCGGACGTAAAACCATCTATCTGGGAAAGATATGTCAACGACGTGTTTGCAATCATTAAAAAAATCAAATCTACCAAGATTCCTTGAACACATCAACAGCCTTAATCCAAGCATCCAATTCACTCTAGAAAAAGAACAAGATCACAAACTACCATTCCTAGACGTCCTTCTTACCAGAGAAACAGATGGCAGCATCTCTGTCAAGATCTATAGAAAACCAACCCACACCGACCAATACCTAAACAACACATTTCACCACCCTACCTCAGCCTGCAACAGCATCATCACCACCCTATTTGGAAGGGCAAGGAAGATAATAACTGATCCTACCGCCCTCCTGACAGAAGAAAAACATCTGAAAGACGTACTCGCATCGAACGGATACAGCGCTAATAACATCAGAGCAGCCTTAAGGAGTAAGCCGAAACTGAGCCCGGAGCAAAATACAGACCCCCTCAAACACATACGCCTCCCTTACGTCAAAAACACAAGTGAAGCCATCAAAAGAATTCTCCAGCAACACAACATCCACCTTACACAAGACATTATCAAAACCCATTCTTGACCATCACAGTTTCAGTGTTTTCACCTTCGTTTACAAACAAGACGAAGTGACATACACTATCTAAACTTATGGCTAAGGCATACAACTAGACCATCAAATCATAATTTATTTAGTATTGTAAGGAAATGCAGATGCAAAAGATGTACAATAATGAAGGCAAATAAAGTTTTATTACTTGATCGTTCCTTTTATAGTTCTCTTACTTTCAGTTGGCATCTAGTTAACCATGGGTACTTTTCATAACAACTGCGAATGTGGCTTTCGTCTTTCCGAATTGGCATCTAATTCAGGCTGGTTTGGTCCTAAATCTTTAATCATTTAGATTCTTGCAACGTAAAAGCATTTGATCTACGAGCTTTCAAATTCGACACGGTATTCATACTTCCAAACTAATCCAAAGCCACAATGTCGACTATAACTTAAAGAGCAAATAACGTCTTAGAGTCGACAGAAAAAAGGTTGTGATGCACTCGGTGGTCACAAAGCATCTGTGTTAACTCAGAACATGACTCATGGATAAGAAATTTAATTACCTCATTGCCAAATTCTGACAAACGCAAATTCGCCCAACAATACACATCATTGACCGCATCATCTTAAACGGCTGAAACGTAATTTAAATATCAGACGAAGAAGAAAAATAGTGAATCTTCCTGATATTCTGCTTTCATCCCCTTAATCCATAGTCTTGGCTTTCTTGTCTACTCTTTCTCAGTTTACATCACCGCAACAACAACAATGTTGCTTCTAGATAAAATTGCTCCAATGGGTGGCAAACCTGACTTTTCCATCTATCACATTTAGTGAATTGACCGGCAATACTCAGACTTCCTGTTTCGCGAACTGTCAGGGGAAACGAGCGAGCCAACGGTGGCTTGCCTTGCACTTTGTTTTCGTAAACAAAGAAAAAGACCGCAGATCACTGGTATATGGACAGCAGAAGTTATCCATAATAGTGAAAGTTGGATTTAGAACTAGCCATATCGTCGCTAATCAATTCTGTTTCATGCAGAGGCCTAATTAAGTGCTCCGTTAGTAATTTGTCTCTGCATGAGAAAACAATTTCGGGAGCCCAAAGTAATTAATTGAGATAATCCGCCTCAATAGAAATGTTGATTGACTCGAGAAATCTCTCTGCTCAAGAATATCAGAATTTGTTGAACGTTCGTACTATGTTCGTGTGTACTTGATTTTCCCCTTCCACTTAGAAATGTCTAAATTTTCCATTGCACTGCTGCCCTGGTGTATCGGTCGCTACTGCTTCGCACCGTGCCTTCATTGGTCGATCCAGCCAAAGCTCCACTAAAATCAAGTTCCTTGCTTCAACTGCAGTGCCAACATGGCAAAATAGAAATCTTTTTATTTCTTTGCGCTGAGTTAGGAAATAGCTGACCTTATACAACAGGGGCATTCACAGCAGAGGAAAAAGTGATGCTTTCATGTGTATTCCGGCAAAGTGCGACATCATCATTAATAATATCTTTCCATTACCATCTAACAGCCATTGTACAAAATAAGGAAGTATTGGCATTGTCATAGATGGCCTTGATGAACATACTGTTATGGCTTAGTCCCGATCCCAGTGCTCATTGCATCCAATGCCAATCTCTACGACATACCCCCAATAGCAGAGGTAATGCCCATGCTTGGGACATTCCATCAAGTGAATGTACCGTTTCTCTTACTTTAGCTTTCTTATCTCTCTGACATCTGCATTCCCACGTTCTTTCACACTCCTTAAACGGAAGGATGGGCAATATTGCCGACTGAAGTCTTCACTTTTAAATATCCACCGCTCCCATAATGTCTTCATCTTCTAGACTGTTCATATTCTCCAAATACAAGCCTCCCAGGGATCATCTTGGATCTAAGGGTTGTTGGAGAAACAGAACAATAGCCTTGTTTGCACGTTCCCCCTTTTGTACTCTGCATCTAGCCTAGGCTGTTGGCAACTAAAGTTGAGCATTTTTGTACACCAATCGAAGAATTGTTCAGGACGTTGGAAGTCCCAGCTTATACACATTGTGCCTCAGTTCCCTTTCTTTTCCCCTTGTCTAATGGCATGTTATCACCCAAGTAAGAGATCCTACTAGTACCACATATATCTATATTTACCAAGCCGCCAAATGTCTTGTCAGAAAATGGCTTTCAGCTATGTAGCAACCTGTTCTAAAATTGCTTGTCTTCAGTACCTACTACTAAGCTCTCTAATTCGCCATCTTCTCAAGATATGTACTGGTTGTTGCTATTTTTGCTGCCGGAACAAATTCTCGCTCAATCCTAGATTTGTACTAGACCCAAGCTGAGGTACTAAAAATTAATTAGTGCTTGTTAGAAAGCAAAATCTAAAGGCACTAATGGCGCATTTTTAAACGGAAGGATATCATATGAATTGTAAGTGGTAAGATTGGTTAATTCGTGCAAAGGAAAAGGGAATGCAAATGGGACATAGATCCAAAATGCAATATCCTAAAAGTGTAAAATAAGCTCTTTTGCAAATGGTTGGGCCTTCTTGTCATGTGAGTAAAAACCAACATTTTTGCAGCCAGGGAAAAGAATCATACTTGCAGTTTTCATTAAATGACCAAACCTTGGACTTGCCAAAAATTAATGATTAAATCTACACTTCGCTATTCAATGTATTTCTTCTGCTCTGTATCGCAAACAGTTAAATTCAATGTGCAGTAATTTCTTGTCGGCAGTCAGCTTTTTACATTAAGTTTGTTTCTAGGTATTAAACATGTTTCAGATATTTTGATTTCTAGGTAAAGTCATTCATGTAGGTTACTTCTATACACCTCGAGGAGGCTTAATGATAAAACATCTTGGAGCGCTCCTCCAAAAGGAAGGAGTTAGAATGAAATGCATGGGGCTGATGGAAGACATATGCGAAAGTTCAAAGTAGTTATGAGAGTTGAAAATGTGGAGAGTGGAGAGCGAGATTAGCATCACGAATAAAATTGAACAAGGGTCAGACTTGAAGTCGTTAGTTTCCTCGCTTCTAATGGAATGTATATGTGGAAATGACAAATCCTATCCACCGGCTCCAGGTCCATAGCTAGGCGGCTAGGACGGGTTACACCTTCGACTTACTCACACGAAAGCATTGAAATTTGAGATATACTCAGAGACCTTGAAATAGTAAACACAAAATTTAAATGTTTAAATTTTTTTAAAGAAGGAGCATAAAGTGAAACAAGTATGCAAGAGAAGGGAATGTTAGAGGAGAGGAAGAGAAAAACTAGGACTTGTGAAAAGATGTGACATCGATGAAATCACATGTCCTTGATGAAACGTCTTTCAACCCTAAATATTACTACCATCCCCAAATTAAATGATTTGAGCAGTACAGGAAATTGCCGTGGAATTATCCATGCCCCTTTTTTAGCTAAACTTGAGGACAGCATTATACTAAATGTAGTCTACCTCGAGTATATTCAACGGATTGACGCATTTTAGTTACAAAAGCTTACTATAAAGAGCACGATCTAAACTTGCAAGTTGGTTACCGGACAAAAACTTTTAGTTTCTGCGTCGATCATAATTTCTTCCCTATGAAATTTATTTATTACGGGGCTTCGTGACATGTATAAGGCTCTAGATAAATTTACGTTGATCAATTTCTTAGTCGTCTTGTAGCTCCTTCGATTTTGATATTTACACTAGGATTTGATTGAAGGTATGTCATAGAGACATTGACAGTGTATACTAGTTGTAAAATAACGAGATCTGAGGGGTATCCTCGCATCATAATCTGCACTATTTACAAATTACCTTACTTCTGGTAAACATTGTCACTCCCCTCCAACATCTTACCCTATTTCTGTCACTGTAAAAACTGTCATCTTAATTGCACGCCTCTTTTTATTCATAAGGCAGTACATTGAGATAATATTTACGAAGCTAGAATTAAAATGATACCATTGTTATGTTAGTGGATGCGTGAGTAAGAATGCGGTGTAACGTTTTCCTTAAGGTCTAAATGAACATCAGCTTAAACACATTCTCATTACCGAATTTCGTCAAAAGAGCAACTGAGAATGGAGGATGGATTGTACATAAATCCCACATTTGATCTCATATAAAATCTAATACGTTTTAATTGAAATGGACGGGAAAAGAAAAAGGAATGGTTTGGTCTTTCCGGCATAATACACGACTTACTAAAATCATCTTAAAGACGAGAGAACATTTCTATCCTTAATCACGTCCAAAGTGAAAGGTACAGACATCAATTCTTATCATGTTCCCCAGAATTAAAAAAGCCATATAGAGCGAAAAACAATTTCATTTGAAACTTTTGATAAACCTGTAAATGTGATCAGGTGCTAATTTATACTTTACAGACAAGCATCCCTCTATAAATAATTGTGAGGGGCGTTCATTCAAGAAGTGTCATTTTCTTTCAAAGAAGCGCACTCATTCTAAGGCGGACGCTCTGTCAAGAACACCCATTATATTCTTGTTATAGGCATAAGGGTTTGATAGTCTGATATTATAGACATAAAAGTTTTAATAGCTATTTTAAAGCGTAGAAAGTAGGGTATTACTCAAACACTTTTGAAAAGTCCACAAGGCTTATTATAAAGCCCCTATTTACGCTGGTTATCTAAACTCCAGCTAATGATAATGGCCCAAAAATATTTCCCGAGACGGTTATAAAGAGTTATGTATCAAACCAGTGCCTATCAAACACCTAACCAAAGTGTATAGAGAAGCCCAGTTCTCATATTGGAGTGAAATATTTCTAGCATGAAGAATGACATTTTGTTTCTTAAATTTAAGGAATTAAAGGGGTAAGATAATGAAGGTAACACGTGCTAAGGAGCAGTGCCCTGGCAATTTATTCTGTATTTCAAAGTTCCTCAGAGTTGTAGGTTTTGTGACCTTTGTACCTGTACATCAAATGGTAAGGTTTCTGCGCCCTTGGCCCTTAGCAGTAGAACTCTCATAGCCGTAGAACAAAACTCATAAATATTCGACACTCTAGCAGTTAGTTTGCTTTATTGTCTTTGATTAACGGTCAACCAAGGAGTCCACGTTTGCAGTTAGAGTGATTTTTGAGGTACCAGCCGAAAACATAGTTCGTTGCAAGAGGTTGGGAAAATTAACACGATGTGGTACTTTATTCAGCTGATATTCGGCTTGTTTTGTAGACATGCAACAATTTGACAGTTTCTTCATTTTAAGGAAAGTTTATAATAGAACAAACATTTGAAGTAAACACCAGACGCAACCTGAGTTTCATATTCTCTGTTTCAAAAAAACGCATTAGAATTATGGTAACGGTACTGAGATATTACATTTCACGTCCTCCTCCATCAAGAAGCAGTGGATCCGTTCATCCTCAGACCACAGTATAGTAATAAGGCATTACTATTTATCATTAAAAGTACTACTTTCTATGCTATTCTTTGCTCAGACCCAGAAAGGTATTAAATAGTCAACACATGCATAATATTATTGAGAATGATATTGTTGATATTGAATATGTTGATAATAAGAATGAACGACTGCAAGCAATGTTTGAAGCATTGATAAATGTATTGACTAGATCAAAATCAGTTAATTTTCATTGACGATAAATTTTGTGTCAGGCATGGGGAACCTAGTCAATAAACTGTGATGCCGTGGCTTCTCCGATATAATCTTTTGCAATAAACACGAATACTTACGAGCTGAAGAGGTGCTAAAGGGTATGCTTTTTATGAAGAGAGACGTAACTATATAACTTTATTCTGACTCTTAGTAAAAACTATCCTTTTTATAATAGTCAGTTTCATGTTTGTTAAGCAGATTTATCTCCAGCGCAATTGCAAGATTGAGGACAGATGGTCCTTTCACTTGAAATATTTTATGGAGATTAGCCATTATCAACAAAAAACGAATCCTCTGTGAGAATTTGAACTTTCGCAAATAATATTGTTTGTGTATAAGCCACTTTAAACTCCTTATGTCCATCAATGCTTAAGGGCGGAAGGCTGTGACTTGAGCATATCGCCCCCTATTTCTTACCTTTCCTAAAGTAATTAATCCACTCATCCTCAGATTCATCCGTCGCAGTTAGATTAAATAAGTTCTATTTGATAACTGGTTCGTTAATTACGAGGCATTAATTTTCCCCTATGTGGTGGGACGGGTACTATATACGAGAAAGGCTTTCAGTTAAGAGAGACGTTTGTTTAATAATCACCTTGTTTCCTTAAATTTTCAACGCCCTAGTTAGACTCACAAAAGTTTGATTTTTCATCTTGAGATATGCCGGATTTAAATATAGACTAGCTCTATATTTACTTGGATTTGATCCAAACGAACTCACCTTACTTAGAACTGATCTTCTAGAATAATACTCTTCCCTATAGTCAATTTGTTGTGTACGCACGCGAGAGAATGCTGCTTTACGTTAGGACTTCACAACAGAAGAGAATTGATTTCCACTACACATCTGAATATAAGGTGCGCCTGTATTTTTACACTCATGATCACCAGACAATATTTACAAGTTGTGTAAGCTAGCATCTTACAGGAATGTACTGATTAGTGGCTATTTCTAGTCATAATTGATGTAGACTTTGACTATGTCCTAATCTAAAGGTCTAAGGGTCTGAAGGTCTAAAGGTTAACGAATTACGGCATTACATGATTATGGGACACTATTGTCTCATCTTCGATAGCCTTTGCAACAATGCATATCACGGCCATTAGTTATGCCTACTACTACAGAAAGTGATTTGGAACTGATGTAGTTAAAAATGTAGTTAAAAATGTTTATTCTGATAGTCACTTCATTTGTGAAGTGAATCATGGGCTATGACAAAGAAAACCATTTTGCTCAGTAGGAACATTCCTTGTAATGTAGTTTCTAAAAAATGATATACGAGGAACTTCGCAAAGTGGGAATCTAAGGAGACCGATAGGTATTCGTAATATGCAAATATTCAAATAAGGCGGTTTTTTGTCTTGAAATAAGTATCTAATGTGGTAATGTTAAAGAAACTAACATTCCAATATGTATACGATTCTTAGTTGCTTTAATGTAGCATATTTTCTAAAAGCAAATGATAATTAGCATGATTTATTAAAGATTACTATCACAAATGAATTACCCGTTTTGGACTAATTAGATTTATAGCGAATGACTAAATCCCCTTTAATAGGACCTTTTGCTCTATTCAAGGTTGATTAGCAGAGATCTGATTCAGCTACGAAACTTGTTCATTCCATCAGGAGCATTTGACCATCTATTCTCAGATCTGGGATGTGGGACTTTCGTTTCAGCAACAATGTAAGAGCCTTATCAATGACCAATCCGTGCCAATGTACATTTTCGCATGTCAAATATTCGATGCTAATATCTTGATTAGGATCTGACTTTCCTAAAATTAGTGAAATTATTTTCAGAAGTACCGAAATGGATGAAACCATCTTTATCTTATATTATCGGATATTCATCTTCTTTTCGTGTATTGCTTTTTTGTGATTTCTTTTGGCTTTTGTTGTCATCTTCAGCTTCTTTGGCATCGCAGTAGACTCGCGAAATGGGCAGCAGTATTAGTGATACAGGTTAGTAAATGGATGGATTAAGAAATTTCTTAAACGATGCAATCATTTTGCATTAAAAGAATCGAAGCAATAGTTCGGCGTATGCTGTTACTCGGATTCTGCAGTGACATCTTAAAATAAATTGAAGGAAATCATCAGTTCTCGAAAGTTCCTTTATGAAATGAAATGATTCCTTAAACAATGTTCCAGATTGTGCAAATTGTACTATATGCTTAATTCCTCTTATTTGAATAGCCACAATATAACTGAAATAAAAGAATTTCTATAATGCCAATCCAAACCAATTTGTTATCCAATTAAAGCTACGACACGCTCGCAGGTCGTTCCACGGTAGGGCATGTGGTAAGCAGGCATTGCCTTTCGTTACACACACATTATCTGGTACGACCAGACAGAATAGAAGCGCCTTGTACATTTAGTGCTTGGCGTTTGTGTCAAGAATTTTAGGCATGTTTACAGTAAAGAAAACTGAGCCAAGAAGAAATTTATGTTTCCCTTTTTATCTATGATATGTAGTGTCGTAATGACTTACTTAGTTTACTTGCGTACTCCAGAGAGCCTCGCCACATTCTTGCTGATGCTTTCCCTCCACTTCTCCCTGACTTGACATATGCTTTCAGCTGTCAGTATTGGTAGCTTAGTATCCCATCTTAGTTGATCAGACCAAAGATTTGAGGGCCTTCCTTTTGGGCGCTTGCATGTAAAGTCATCCTTACATGCAGCTTTTACGTGGCTAGAGTTTGGCAAACGGGTCATGTAACCAAACCATTTCATTCGTTTCTTACGAATAATGTCTATGATAATGTCTGTGATAGTCATCTCTGTGCCAAGTAACTCCCTCACTTTTCCATTTCTGACACAATCATATAGGGTAAGTCTAAGTATGTTCCTGAGACATTTGATTTCAAATGCATTTAATCTTCTTTCATCATCTGCAGGGGCTGTCCAAGTCTCGCTGGTATATATTGCTATTGATATGATCAAGCGTAATGAAGTCGAGTCTTCAGTGTTATTGGAATGTTGATTTTACTCCATATCTTGAAGGCGACCAAAAGCGGAAGCAGCAAATCCTATTCATCTCTTTATGTCAAAGGCAGAACCTGGGACGACTGAGCCAAGGAACACAAACTCTTTAACTTTCTCAACATTTTTGCCATCAATACGAATTTCATCTACTTCTGGCGACACTATTTTACATTTATCAGCGTTTATTTTCATACCCCATGTTTTACACGCGACTTCGAACTCACTTGAAGAGATATTCAACTTGTCAAATATTGCCGCAATTAGGGTTGTATGATCTGCATATCTAACGTCTGTACATAGTTCTTGATCCAGAATGAAAGTCGGTTAAAGGCTTTGAAGTTCCCTCATGACACACTCTAAGAAGACATTTAACAACGTCAGTGAGAGTAGACATCCCTGGCAAACACCCACTATGACTTCAAACTATTGTGTAATATGACCCTTGATTACAACAGTACACTCTGTTTCTTTATACATCTGTTCAATTATATTAACTATTTTGTCACCAACACCTATTGAGCGAAGCATTTTTGATATCGTTTTGCGCAAGACCGTATGAAAAGCAGCTTTAAAGTCAGTGAAGTGCAAGTGCATGGTTGCTCGTCTTTGATAGAGTCTGGCGGTCGGTCTGGCATGCTATTGATTGCACCTGGGTGGTGTGTAAAGGCAGTGTTTAAGTGGGTTTTAAAATGCTCCTCCCAGCAGGAAAGAACCTACTTAGGCTGACTGTGTGTATTGCCGTGCTTATCTTTAACAATTGTCAGTGATTTCGTCAGTCGACCTTTTAGATCTCTGACTGCCTTGGAAAGGTTTTTTGAGTTATTTGCCTTCATGTCGTTTCACCTTTTTCTCCAGATTGTCTTTTATAACAATATTCAGTGCTTTCTTCGCTTCCCTATTGAGCGGTTTGTCTTCTGCTTGAAGTATTGCAGAACTAGAATCATCCACAAGGTTAATTCTTGCCTTCCTTCTTTGTTCACACAAACCCGCAGTGTCATTCGTCATTCCATCGAGATGCTTATGTCTCCTGTAGCCAAAAGCGTTCCTCGTCACAGCGTTGGTTGCTTCCTTTGTTACGTGCGCGAGGTCCTCTTCTTTTATTGAGGGGTACGCCGGGGATCTTTAGAGCAGGAAATACAGCAACACTTGAGTGTCCAACTCACAGCTTTATTGATAGATATCCCTTTTTCAGTAACCGGCTCCTCTGGATGTACTTACATATACAAGTACGTATTCGTGTACATGAGGACAAGTTCAAGTTCTAGTTCAAGTTCTGGTTATTAAAGGTGTTACAAGGTATATTTATATACATGTATAGGTTACAGGTGTATTAGCAGCATATACAGTACAATTAGGTATACTAAAAGATTAAGTGTATTCAAAGTGCAGATTCTATTGATTCCAGATACAAGACATATGGTTTCTTATAAGCCATGCAAGACCTACTGAAAGGCGGCATCCCATGTTTACTGATAGACAATATCCTCCTGATGATGACCAGGGATTATAAGGCAAGGTCCAGCATGTTCGATTGCCTGGGTGACAATAGGGAGTAACTAGTGTATTGAAGGGGTACATCGTCTTGCAAATGCAATCTTTATCAATCTGAAATACAATAAGAGATACAAAGAGTCAAGCTACAAGATTAAGAAATATGCTAGCAATAGTTGTAAACAATAATTATTTGTTGGTATTGAGATTAGAGATATATTTTATTAACGCATGGAGATTCTGTTTGCTTTGAATACTAATGAGATTTAATTGATTAAGTTCAACTTGTAAGGGAATCTCTATGGTTTCAAAGTAATCCATTAAGGTTAACCATGTCAAATGAAGTACTTGACTTAATAAATACATTTATTTCTAGAGAGGGGTTTCAATGACGTAATACTCTAACAAGAGGTTCCCGGACCTTATTATCTAACAAGGGGTTCCATCCACGTAACACCTTAAAAGTATCGTATAATTCGTTAACAGTGGTTTCTAGGCTAAGCAAAGGTGCAAAAGCCCAATTTTATTTCTCGAGCTTCAAAGCAGGTATCTCTATAGAGTCCATCAGGTCCAGCTTTTAATCAGGAAAAAATAAGATAAAGCTAAAATTTGGTTAAATGTTTCGAAATGACGTGTAAAATCACAAAAAACTCCCTTGATTCTGCTCATCGGAGATGTCCATTTAGTTTCTTTCAGGTTAAAGCCATAGTTTATTCAATTTATCTTAGTCACTCTAAGACAAGGGCAAAAATATTTCAAGGTTGAAATTTGGCACAATAATCCAGAATGATAAGTAGAATCATCAAAATAAGTTCCCCTTGATTCCATTCACCGGAAATGTTCATTTTCCATCATGGCGAATTTAGCTGTAGAAGTTTAGTAGTACAGAGTAATACGTACAATGACAAGAAAAGCACTCCTCTTCATTGGCGTTACCTTATCATATATTTCTCTGTAAAAGAAGACTATCTTTTACTATTTTAGGAGATTGTACTTCAGGAATATCAGAAAAATACAAAATCAACTACAAATATTTTTAATGATTTATAAAAAGTTTTACAAATAAAGATAAAGTTATTTTAAAGTAAAAATGATTTTATATTAGTTTTGAAAGCCAAATTATCATGTTTTGCGAAAACATGGCACTCATTTACTTATCATTCTAAAACTTTATATTCCTTCTTAACTTATCCGTGTACAGTACAAGGTTCCAATCTTTGTTGATTCCAACTGCTTTAAGCCACAATGACTGATCAACTTTAACGCACGGTACTGGAATATTCATCGACCTGGCTTGCTGAATGATGCAGACACCACCAATTATTCCAAACTAAATCGTAAGCCGGTTTTGTAGGTGATGCAGTTGGAGGATTGAACTTTATGTCCATTTTATCGTGTAAAGTACTAAGCAGATTATACTGGACGTTTTTCACGCCCTTTAAGACGTGGGAGTTTGGAAGGAGGAAATGGTTGAAGAATTAATGCATATCAACCCCATTCCATGAAAGGCTCCTTTGCCAATGTGTTGAAGCACGTGGCCGATTGCAAAAATCCTTGGCCTCGTTGATGTTCTCCTTCATTTTCGCCCTGTTGGTGAATTACTGATTCTTCATGAAGGATTAACTCAGCGTAAGATACACTAAAACCTAAGTGCTAAGGATGGCTCATCGGCCATTTAGATGCATTTTTAGGATGGAATGGGATAATTTATGAAGGAAAACAACATAAATTTCAAGAAAGATATATTATTAGTTTAAAGGGAAATCAATTTCGGAGCTAGGTAGAAGAAGCTGGAAGAGATTGGAAGAGATGGAAGAGCTTGGTAAAATGCATCTGCCATTAAGTGACATAATAGGAAAAGCATTTGTTGGAGCAAGGAATATGTCCAGAAAAGAGCAAGGCCTGCAGCAACAGCTCGTTAAGGTAGGTGCTACGTAATCATTTTATTTCTATTGTTGTGCTCACCGCCTGAATCTAGTGTTAGGTAACTGCACCGGAATGCTTCCTCCCATTAAATACGTTCTCGATACTATAGGAACAATTTGTTACGTGATGTCATCTATGAGGCAAAGATTCTAGCTTTAGGAGGTCAAGCAGGGCAAGACTACTCTTCGCTCTTGCTAGAGCAGATAACCTCTCATCCATTCTTGATGTAATTGTTGCAACCTTACAGGAGCACGAGAGCAGTGAGAGCCACTGCACAGGATTACTAATGAGCGTAGGATCATTTAAATTTCTGCTCAACTAGTGATTATGCACGAATATTTTAGATGTCCAGATTTGTATCCGAGTATTTACAGAAGGAGGACATGATAATAGCGGTAAGTGCTATAGAAACATAAAGTATGTCCAACAACTCAAAGCATTCTGAAATGAAACAAATTGCAATGAATTCTTGAAAAAGACTAAAGATGTTGCAATTAAATGTGGAATTAAAGACATTGCCGTATTCTGCCAGGAAATGTTCGAGATGGACAAGTATTAGACAGAAAAGAAAGAAAGATGTGAGAGGAATAAAATGATTTGCAGTTTAAGACTTCAGTAAGAAGAATAATCTTGAGACAAAAATTGCAAACTTTCAAATTGTTTAATGCCTGTTAACAACAAGGCAAACACTTCAAGGGGTTAAGTCGCCTTAACGTCTAATAATTTTGTATCAGCATGTTGTAATACATACGAATTTTCTTAAAGCAGCTAGTAAAGAAAAGTTAATGGCAGACATAGTATTTCATTGCTTACTTAACATTCACCGTGATTTTAAACTTCATTATCAATTGAGAGAAACAAAAGTCAGGCCTGTAATCGTAATTTGTTCTGTCAAATGTTTACAATTTTTGGTTGATAAACCATGTTCCATAGTAGTATCACTACAAGGCTATATGTCATTGAGTGGGCCCCTTTAACAATAGTGGAAGCAAATAGCCCAAACTGCGGTAAGTATGGTTAGTATCTAAAATAATAATAATTCCTTTGACGTTTAGACATAAATGACATGGGTATGACCTTTCCATTTTCCTAATACACTGAACTTTACAACAGCGAAAAACTAACTGCAGGAGTTCGAAGCCCTCCTATCCCGAAGTTAGTGTTCATTGAACTAATAAATGCAATTTGAAGTTTAAACGCAATACCTATGACGCTTGTTCGAAAATACCAATAAACTTCCTACGAGGTCATTTGTTAAGCCCACGTCGTCAACATATCTCTTTGCTCTAAGTAAAATAGATAAATGAAAGCTCCTTATCCTTTCATTATCTCTATGTCAACACCATTCCTGTCAATGAACAGAAGCATTTTCATCTTATTCAAGGAACTGCAATCAAATTCAAATCCCTTCTTGAAAAGTGATTTCAATGCAAGCTAACTTCAGTTTAAAGAAGGAACAATTTGTATCCGTGCACTTTCTGAACATTCTTGTGGCAATGAATGGGCAACTTCATCTTCCGAGAACGAGTTTATGATTCTGTGTCTGAACCGGACAGAAAACCTTCTGTTTGGGGTTCTATTTGCAATTCCAACGGTCAAAGGGATCTTGGTGACACTTCAGTTTATGCGGCCCTTCTTTATCTATTCGAAATGAAAAATCGATGCGAAACTAGGGCTTCTCAATGCTTATTTCTTTGAAACTGGTTCATATGAAAACAGTTTTAAGCAATTTATATTAAAGAACAGCAGGACAACATATATTTCTAAGAAAACTGCCAGTTCTTCTCGGAAACACACACCTATCAAACCAGAGATTATTGATAACACTTATTATCTCTTATCAAAGAAATAACCAAATCAGGGGCCATACATACAGTATGACTGTACATGAGGTCGTCCGCTTGGGGGTAGGGGGTTTGGTTGATGGAGCGTACTGATTAGAGTGTTAGACATTGTTGTCTCCCCAAAACGGTACGTGATGACATTGATGACGATGAAACAAGTGAGGAATATGATGACAACGTTACGGGTTGTGGATAAGGCGCCAAATCTCAACATTCTTGAACTCCTCTAGCCTTTGCTGGTGTCAATGCTGTGAGAATGAAAGTGTGATTTGTAGATATAAAATTTAGCTTTGTCAGTGCTATAAATACGCGCATCGTTTGTATTTAGATTAGGAGGGAGGAGGGTCCAAAAGTTGAAAATGTGAATGACGTCTACGTGTATGCCCACGAGAACAAATTTGGTCAGGAAATGATATGTTCTAAATATCGAGTGTATTGAGTTTAATATTATCGAGGCCAGCACTTCCTAACACGGATATTATTAGGATTTGCGAGTGCATGATTATGTTCGGGAATTAAGTAAGTTTTAAAACGTAGGCCTTATTGAACCTATGAAATCTTGTAGGTTGAATCGATTCATGGTGTAGGGATGCAATAT
Organism: Carybdea cf. marsupialis auct. non (Linnaeus, 1758); assembly: GCA_010016065.2. Lineage (NCBI taxonomy): Eukaryota > Metazoa > Cnidaria > Cubozoa > Carybdeida > Carybdeidae > Carybdea > Carybdea cf. marsupialis auct. non (Linnaeus, 1758). The sequence goes on along the minus strand of JAAAKL020002717.1, from coordinate 1,658 downwards.
CCAAATCATAAATAATAGATTTTCAAATTTCCAAATTTCTCTCTCACATTAGTAAGGGACCGTAGCTTAGTAGTAATGTATCGTATGTTTGGCAACTGCGGAGACAGTGTGTTCGATTCCCCGTGGTCCCACGATTTTTCACTTTCGAGATTTCTACCTTCAATCGCTACTATGTACAGCTAGGCGTCGTTGAATGAGGGCTACCACATGTAGGTACCATCATCATCACCCGATCTCAACTTAAATTCAACTTAAAATGTAATAGTTATCAAATCAAAATGTTCATTATAGCATCTTAGAGGTTACCCCTTCCTTCCTCTTATCGTACTGTGAGATAGTAAGGTAATAATAGGTCCACAATACATGAAAATACGTACTTGCTGACACAGATCGGTATTTTCTGGTCAATGATTAATCATAGTAACACGACAATCTACTTCCCGTTCTTTACAACTTTAACTGTAAGTACAGTACACTGGATTATCGAGACTACACAGCCAAAAATAACCGGCTTTGTTGAGTTCGATCTACCAATCATGCTCAATCATGTAATTATCATTTATGTACACTGTACAATCTCGTCTCGTATTACTGCGAAATACCACAAAACCACAACAATTGAACGATTCTTGGAAAGTGCTATGAGGAACTTAGCAAGTCTAGCAGACATGGTGTGAAGATTTAAGAGTAGTTCTATTTTGCAGTTAGAATTCACTATTTCAAGCGCACTACATCCAAAGTAACAGAGCATCACATCATCAATTCCACAGCGATGTATCCAGGGACTCCAGGGCCGTAACCTAGGGGTGTGCGGGGGAGCAAAGCCCCTCCGCTCAATAACATAAACCCAATACGTGCAAAATTGTGGATTTAATTTTTATGTTTAAAGTGTCAACATGTTAAACGCGATCCGATTTTTTACGACACTCATTACAACAAATAGTCAACCCGAAATGGAAGCTGGGCGTGCAACCATAAATTCTATACGCTATATAATTTGTAGTGAAAGAGATGTGTACGGAAATTTTCATTTGAAAGTCGATCCATATGGGTCTAGTTTCAGGTCTTGACAACGGTGTCCCTATTTTTTGTTACCGATGGGTGGTGTAAACGCGTTTGGTTGATAACTTTTCCAGAAAAATAGTCGCTGCTTCGAGCAGGTTGGTTTTACAAAGCAGTGACGGCTAAAAGTAGAAAATAAGACAATATTTTTGACCTGAAAACACTTTCCTCATTGTCGAGGTTGAGAATAGTCGTCCCGTCTGATGCGAAACTAAAGGTATTTATTGAAAGACTAAATATCCCCATGGAAGAATATGATCCGAACAAAATACTTAAGCTGCTCGGCTCGAAGGATGAAAAAAACTCAATGGGGATTCTTCCCATACGTCATGGGATCGATTTTTTTCTCGTAATTACGACGAGTTTAGTGCACCAGAAAACGTTTCACTTAGGGACTCAAGAGTACTGTGTTACGACGTCGCTAACGGCCTGTGACAAGTATAAGCGCGAAGCAACAAGATTTGAAGTTGACATAATTCCTCACACTTATTTTTTTAATATAATCATAATAATTACACTATTCAACTTACAGTTATGCAAACCCCAAATGTTCTCTGGTGTTGGCAAGTTTCGTTTCAAGTTCTCTTGACAATAAT
>JAAAKL020002716.1:4213-25129 GCA_010016065.2 Carybdea cf. marsupialis auct. non (Linnaeus, 1758) | reverse complement strand
GTGTATTCTGATCAAGAATAGTATGCTGGAATGTGCTTATCCATTGTCTGTAATTTGGATTGGTCCTTCCCAGTTTGGCGGAGGCCCTCCGTACTTGCGCTCTCCGTGCTTGATTACAGGGTTATGCTACACACTAATAGCGTAAATTCTAAACTCAACATGCAGTTTAGCGATGCAGGCTACGTACGATTCCTGTTAGCCTACTTGTTAGGGATTTTCTGTAACGTATGCTGAGATGACTTAATAAAGGTCACATCTAAGTGAGAGGAACACGTATAATATTATTCACTTGAGGTATGGCAGTCGATAGTAATAAGGTTTGAATCGTTAGTTTTCGCGATAGAGACAGTTTTCCTTATCAACACCAGGAGGGATATAGCTATGAAGCGTCTGTTTATATCTTTTGATTGGCTACTATCATTGGCTACCATCGAAAAGTACAAATCATTTTTATTTTTCGACCCGCTACCTTTTCCGCCTTAGCTACAACAATATGGCACAATAATCATGGGTAGCGGCGGAAAATTTCGCGGCTATCATGATTTTCAACAACCAAGAGGGACAAAACCGTTTTATGGTGGAGAGAATGAAGAAGTATTAACACTTCATGTAAGACGACGAACTTTCAAATTGAATGAACAAAGCAACTTTTTTATTATTAAATTTAAAACGTGGAGATTTTTATTACTGAACTGCTAGAATTCAGACAGAGGGATACAGATGATGGATCCACTTTCTCTGTAGACTCATCAAATCATGGTATACTTAAGCATCTGCATTTGGCGAAAGCATCGTTTGACTATAATTATAAATCTTGGTAGCTATCCATTTTCGGGTAAGAAAAATTGATGATGTTAACCTAAATTTCGTTAATTTTACTTTTTTCACTCTCTTTTGTAAGAGCATGGTTTATGGAATATCTTACCTTAAAAAGGACCAGAAAACGGGTGAAGATAATTACAAACAAATTTGGAGATTTCCAATTTGGAGATGTCCTATGATCGGGTACAGAGGCAGGAAGTACGGAGATTGGGAAAAGGAGAGTGCCGAAGAAATATGTTAGATCGTTACAGGAAAGTTATAGAAATATAGAGACTAGCCTGAGAGCAGCGGTCGAGATGTCTGAGAGTTTCCAATAAGAAACCAAGTAGAGTTTCTAATTAGCCAGTTCTTGGTTGACATAATTATGGCGGAAAGGACAAGGGAGGGACCTCCGTGAAGCATACTCTATACAGATGATGTAGCTTTGGTGGGGTAAAATAGGAGGGCTTTCAAGTTAAGTTGAAAGAGTGTATGATGATGCTGAAGAGAAAAGCAAAGAAGATACGTAGGAAGACAGGCAGAGTGTATAATGACAAACACTATATAGGGGTGAACTGGAACCCATTACAACCGGTAGAATCGGCAAGAAAGATGCTAAAACGTTTCGAGCTTTCAATTAAATGTTGCAGATAAATGAAAATACGGAGAAGGAGATAAGACATCAAATTCAAAGCAGTTGGAATAACGGGAGAGGACTGTGGGGGTTCTTTGGGGTAAAGGAGTTTTAAAGTTGAAGGGAAAAGCCTAAAAGGCTGTAGTGAAGCCAGCATTGAACGATACCTGTAAAGAAATCCCAGAAAAATTTTAATGTGGCAGAGCTGAAATGTGTCAGAGAACGGTGGACTTCTTGGGTAGCGCTAATGGGTAAGATTAGGAAAATGTACATTAAAAGATCATTGGGGTTGTGGAAGTTTAAAAAAAGGCTGACGAGGGAAGGTTAAGGTGTTTGGACATCTGATTAGAAGGGAGGAAGAGCAGCAGCAATGAGCTAAAGAGCTGACGAGAACGAAGGTTGGAGGAACCAGGAAGAGGATAAGACAGACGATGAGAAGAAAAGGATTGCATACAGAACTATTTGGAGGAGAAGGCAAACCAAAGAAAATGGCACCGAGGAGGGTAGTGTGAAAAACCCTTATCGAAAACGGCGATCCCCTGTAAAAGAAAAGCTGGGATGGAAAACAACAAGATTTTCACATCTACTAACAGAATATGGAAAAGATATCCTTAAAATATCAATATACAATAAAATATGTAATAATTTTATATGAAAAATGAAAAACAAATTTTTGCAAAAAGAGTTAAATGTCTTTTTCTCGAAAACATTAATGTCCTGAAGTGCTATTGATAAATACGTAGAATGTATATATAACAAAGATATATCAAATAGTAAGTGATAACGAAATATCTATGTATGTGTATAATACAGGATAAAGATCAATGCTGAAAATTTATACAGCCGTTATTGTTCTCCCTCTGGACTTCCTAGGATCTCTTTCAACGTCTATTACTTCTAGTTCTTTTTACAGGTACAAAAAAGTCCTCCAAACTACCTTGCATACTTCTGCACTTCGCTCTTGATTACATTTAATTGTACATGTGCTCACTATTGGCTCTGCCTACCTCACAATACAGCATTATTGTGGTGCTAAGTCGATTGTTCTTATGTAAATGATTTCATATTACTGCCTCCAATTGGTCTTGAAATGAAGCCAAGCGTTATCTGTTTTGTGTTTCTGAAAGGAGGTACATTCAAACATTCATTTATACTTTGATGAAACAATGGTCTCGTAACAACAACATGTAGCTACTCGCTTCATATTTTTCAAGCACTCGATAGAGAGCGGATCAACATAACTGAAGATCACAGGTAAGAGTTCCAAGTTGTTGACATAACTTTCTTTTATTGAAGGATAAATTGATTTGGCTATTGACACTCAAATAACTCGACATAGCAATGATATTAACTGACTGTAAATTGAAGCACAATTCTACAACGTGATCATATGCAAGCAACACATTCTGCAAAGGTTTGCACAGCTAACTCGATACAAAGCCTCACCTCTAGAGATTCGATACGTCTCTGCTTAGTATACATAGATTGTTCACTGACGGCTCTAAGCTATTTTACGTGTTGCTGATTTAGAAATGCAACAGGTAAAGACATTTCCACGCACTTATCGCGACTTACGGCCAAATTTTGGTTATGAATAAATTACTAGAATACCAGTCTAATACATCTGGCGATTTTATCTTTCTCACTGACAATGTGAAAGAAAATAGAATACAAACTTAAAAGCCAAGACAATAAAATTGAGCTGCAGAAAATCGTTTGTGTGCAAAACTGTGTTCCTTGTTTATTACAGGTTTTTACCGCTCAAGTTATTTTATACTATAAGAGCTGAAAGGAGGTGTGTCAGGGCTCACCAAGCATGAATTTGACGACCTGTTTTCGTACTAGAATGCTTCCATAGACAGACACATTGTAAACAGCAAAGACCATACCATCATCACTAATATAACTGTAAAAGTTTACTTCTTCCAGTCAGCTTTGCTTCTTACTGTATGACGGTTTTGTGTTCCTTTTAAACCGAAAGTACATCAGAGCAATAATATCTAAGACTTCAAGGTTACAGTGTGTTTTCATAGAGCTAGATGTCGACGTCAACTAGTAGATAATTACAAGCTGATGTGGTGACTGGAATAGTGATGTATATTACCAACTGATAGCCATAGAACATCTGCTAGAGAAACACGCCGCGAGAGCTTGGGTTACACTTATAATTTTGATACATATAATCGTTCATGGAATTATATTTCGTATTACGACCTATGATACGTTAACTAGTTTATTACGTGTGCAAATTGTTGAGATGGGAACGAGAAAACTGGCATCGATTTGGATGAACCTTTCCCCCCAAAAAATTTATAAGCAAGTAACAGTGACAGTGAGACATCCCATAAGTAGAAGGTCTTTGAGGCATGAAAAACACAATTTTCAAACTAAATATGGTCAAGGCGAACCGCAAGATCAAGGATACTAAAGCTTAAGGAGGCTTCAGCTTGTACTAGACTCAGGCAGTCGATTTAGGCATTTATTGTCTGCAATAAAATTTTACAGTGTTGATTCTCGTATTGCTATTTCGGTAAACCTTGCTGGTTTACTTCAGATACGTTGATTGTTTAGCCCTGTATAAAATGATGGGGTACGTTTACGCCAAGAACTGAAGGCGTGTGCGTGTCTTGGCTACTCTTAGCAAATGGTCCCCAAGTAAATGAAATAACAATTTCTTCGATTTAGGAAAGATACTCAGGATTTGAGCTCAGTAAATGTACTCAGGATTTGAGCTCCTGATCCACTAGTTCAATGAGCGCTATTTATCAAGTGAGTTTGATAAAACCTGATTATAACCTAGTCTATTCCTCTAGTCATCACAATAGTTCCCAGTTCTGCATCTTGGGCATCAGCATAGTCTCTTCAAAACTTGAAAATACGCTCTTCTCGATAATAACCGAAATTGTTCCGTGAATACAAGGGATGCTGAGATTAACATCGGCGAACACCTTGTGAAAATTGGGTCAAATCTCACTACAGCAGTAAATTTATGATGAGATTCTTTTCAAAGGTGTGAAGAAAGCCGTGTCTTATATTATCAAATTGCCCAAATACCACATAAAGCCTCCTTTTTATTCAAAGACGTGAATTTTAAAACAGATTAATAGCACATTACTCCTGACATGTTTAGCTATTGTCTTGACACAAAAGAGGTTATGAGTGCAAAGAAATCTCCCATACAACAGTTTTTATACCGAACAATTGTCAAAGATTAACACAAAATTCTGTCACTGATTCCCTGACCAAAATTTCATGAAGTTGTTGAAAATCATGGTCCTTAGAATTTAAAGATATGGGAAAAAGGATGTTATAACCGCAGCGTAGATTATGATGGCTGAATTTTCACCTTTACATTTGTCAGGAAACCTACAGCAGATTAGAGAAAGACGCCCTACTAACAAGCTAGACCTCCGCTGTGACGGCCTACGTCATTTATTTCAATGAAGGACTTGCAAAAATGCAGATAGATTAACCCGCAAATCAGGTAAACGTGCTTAGGATACCATGGATAAACACTATAAGTGCCGAATCCAGAATTAGGAGGAATGGGCGTATCCAAGACTAAAAACGACACAGGTGCAACTCCCCCATCCTAGTGACGTCCAATACAAAGCTACATAGGAATTCCTTTTTACATGATGTATTTTCCTGCCAGGAGCTTTCATCCCACCCAACGACTTTAACGGCAGCAGTAAAGTTTCGTGTGTGAAGTAAGATTACCCCCACAAAATGGAGGTTGTATGCCCCTTACGGCCCCTGTGTATCCAATTCTGACCCGTACATGTTCTGTGGTCTATATCACTGGAACCGTAATGGTAGCTATGTTTCCTAGAGGTCTTAATATTTAAGACACCTATCAAAACCAGATACTAATTTTATCACATTACATAGATAAGTCTTCCATACCTATTGATATTAAATTTGGATGGCAAGCAAGCTCAGTTTCATAAAAAATACGAAAATGTTTTAGAAAAATGAACAGCAAAAATTTTTCTATAGGCTCAAAATAAACTCTTACCGTCCTCTTGGTGTTAGACATCAGTGAGTTACAAATCGGCCTCTCTTGTTCGGGGATCATCTAATAGATATTAAGGAAGTTGGTCCTTACCTTGAGGAAAGTACAGAGGGATCCAGCACGAAAGCAAATCTTTTCTATACAATTGCTTTCTAGAAAAACCTAGTAATCCAAATATTAGGAAAATTCATGTTTGATAGTAATAAAGCGAATTTGTCAACTCGTATTTTTTTGGTTTTGACATTATCAAAGATTTCGAATGTCTTTTCAAAACTTTCTAGAGGTATCAGCTTAAAGCCAAGGGAATTTCGAAATTGAAATTGAAAATATTCAGAAAACTATTATCACACCTTCAAATATCTATTGAACTCAAAATCAAGCGCCACTTACATCCTAAAATCTTTATGGGCAGTGTAAAACCATGATTTTCGTATTTTCTTTTCCTAATATATGTATGATTTTTATTACAAAGTGGTGGTAAACAGGTATCTGTGCAGAAGGAATCTCGTTGTGGATGAGGGAAGATAAAAGGTCATGAAAGTTGATTGTCCAGGTAATCAATTCGATAGTATGAAAGTGAGTTTGTTCTTAAGGTAAAGGACAAACGTATACTTCGATTGTTGAAGCACGGGACAAGAGAAGATCAAAGGCTCTCAGTTGGAGCAGGAGATAGATGTAAAGAGTTGAATGAGGAGAATACACCGAATAATAGCAGATGAATGGACTGAACATAATTGACATTCCGGCGTTATATAAGAGTTAAGTTCGTTACTATCAGCGCATGAAAGAACTGTTACACCACCCAGTCAATTCAGATATTGAACGATACTAAAGAAATGGTAAACATGTGACCAACGGGACTCGACCACGTGACTCGGGCACCCGCAACCAATCTTTTTCGCTCTGTCCAGTATCTTTTAAAATCTGATCATTTCAAATTCTCTCCTCTTTGTGATACTATACAACTTTCTATGGGTAAGGAGCAGTGATCTCTACAAAAGATTGGATCGAGCTTCCTATCGGTTCCAAGAGCTAAAAAGCGTGGTCACAAATACTAGCCTCCGAAAGTTAAAACAGCAAGGGAAGGCACACAGTTCTACGTAAAATTGTTTATAATCTTGTTTGATGAGAACTAATATAACGTTCGACGACTGACCTTGCTTTGAGACGGAAAATGCTTGATCACGTGTTTTGAGAGATCAGTGGTTGAGAGAGATTGATGGGCTGTTTGGTAGTCCTGTTTGGTAGTCCTGTTTGGTTGTCCTTCCAAGGTCACATGGCACAGAGAGGCTGGCTCAGAAATTGCGTAGAACTGGATGTCGATGTATACCGGCGGAGTATTTGGAATGATATATGGGGACTAGAGAATTAATGCACGTTATCATCGTGGGTTACCTAGCTCTGTTGGTAGGGCAGTGCTTGAATCACCGGTTCTAGCTCTGGTGAAAAATCTCTCAAGTATCTATGAAGATCTGATTACTTCAAATACTCTCTTCCCGATGGTATTCTCTTCACTCTTCAGCAGAATCGTAAGCATACACGAACTAAGAAAAGAAGGGAAAGAAAAATAAGGAATAAAAGACAGCAACGTTCAGTTGCGCTTGAAGTTTCTTCCTTAAAGAACAGACTTGAAAATAATCCGTGCTAAACCAAACGACACAGCATGCAAGGAATGTATTACGTCCAGACAGCTCAGAAACCAAAACACTAGATCTACCCATTTTATGCAATTCTTGTAATTTTAACACTTTTACGTTTTCAACATTTTGGGTAATTCTTATCATTATTTTATGTCTAAGGAGAACGATCAGTTCAATGCAACATTGATTTGATTTGTAAAGATGGCAAAGCATATTATGCTATCGTACCAATGGGACAACCAAAGTATGGTCAAACAAGTATTTGCTGCCCTGCAAGGTTCAGGTATGCCTGTTTGGATGGATGTGGAAGGAGGAATGTCTGGAAATATTAACGATGCGTAAGTGCTCTTATATTTACTTTGTTTGCAGTCCAAAATATTCTTTTTGATAAAAGACATCAGTCGCAAACTACGAGACATTTTACAAAAAACTAGCAGTTGGCAAAATTTTGCCCTTACAGCCAAACCTTATACTCACTTGAGGCTTATCAGGGTACCCATGACTAGGATTAACCTGAAATTTTTTGCTTTGCTTTGCTTTGCTTTAAAAGTTTACCAGAAGTCACAAATCGGTAATGAATTTGGTAAAATTTTGTAGAAAATTCCCCGATAAATTCGAAATTGCATTCATAGAGTAGCCCTCACTTTTTAAAGGTTAAATTTGTAAAGGGGATATTTAACACCCTAAAACACTTGTTCTGAGGAGTTTAGAAGCTTATGATAAAACATGTTTCACTCAAACAAGATTCCCACAGATAGAGATTATTAAAAGGATCACGTTCAAAACACTACAGTATCTTGAATTACAATGGTATGCAACCCACTAAGATTTAGATTCACTGGCCTAAAATCATTCCAACTTTCCCCTGAAGTATGTGCGTATATATACGTTGTAAACATTCTCCTTTACTTTTCCAGGTTCTTGATGACTTTTTGTAAAGACTCGCATTTTTCCAGGCTTTCCTTGCTCTATGTCAACCATGGGTAATGATGTCCTAAGTAAGGTAACTTTTGGTTGCTTGTAAAGCTTTCCTGCACTTTACATTTCAAAAACAAGAATATCCGCGGAAACTGCAGCGCCAGACCACAGTGGAGAATAAAATTTAATAAATTTGTCATAATTCTTTCACATACCTCAATCAACTTCAACTACTTCTGGACCTTTACATCATGCATTTAACACAACCGTACCTTACCATAATTTTGCAATCAGATTTAAGCGTGTGATAAAGACAAGGAAAGTGGCGTACTGATTCAACAAGTATTATGTCAAATTGTACAACTCTGACCAGATCTTCCTCCCTGTTTACAAATTACAAGCTAACAGTGCCATAGGAAAACCCAGGAGTGTCTCTTAAATTTGATTACTTCGGCAGACACAATGAAGATGACGCAATAATATTTGCGTCTGATATCAATAGTTTCGATATTTACTCCCTTTCTTCATTCTTGGTTTATCATAAATATTTAAGGCGTATGACAATTACCAATAATGTCTTCTGATAATTTAGAATAATACAGAATTAAATAGAATAAAAATTGATAATCTTGTTATTCGATTTCACAACAACTCTTTCTGAGAGGGAGCAATTGGTGCGTACAGAATAACATTGTGTGGTGCCACTGCACGATATCCAAAGTATCTCGTATCTACTTTCGTACTACTCCCTCTACCGGAGCAACTTCGGTATCTAATGTGTAAGGGATAAATTTAGATATCATGTAACTGGAACGCCTATCTGGCGTCAAAAGGTAGAATAGCTATCCACGAATGTTTATTTGAGGCCTTGAAAAATAGGAAGACCATATATGTTCATGAGGTGTTCATGCTACTGTTATGGTAGCCAATCATAGACCAAGCATACTCACGTTGCATCTCGGGAAATATTTTAAGCACTCTCATTTTTACAAAGTTACTAATTTCTAGCCAATCACGAGAGGTGAAGACGACGCGTTAGGGCTTTGCCATCCATTTAAAAGATTGGAACAACAAGCATCAAATAAGATCACACCGCTGTGTCCAGTGGCGGTTTTACGGGGAGGCCGATAGGCCCATGGCCCGAGGCCCCGCACCTCAAGGGGTGCGCGCATTTAAATGCCACGAAAATAGTATATGTTTAGCCAGAGATTATGTGTTTCATAATCTCTGGTTTAACTGCCCATGTGACTCTGCTGGGAGTGTGATAAGTTGAAACTTTACCCACTGGAGGGGATACAGTATCTCCTGAACATCCGCAGGACGATAATGCCTGAACTGCATTGCAGTGCATGACATCATAGGGACCCGCAAACTTTTTCAACCCAGATCTCCGCACTCTCCAAAACCTACTATGATATACTCGATATCGTCCTCTTATCATGACAATTCAGTGCAGTCCCAAAGGTAAAACCACTGGAAAGACCAAGACACACAATTTTAATGACCCCAAACAGCCATACGGCCTGTCTGACGATGCCATAACTGATAAAAATTGAAGTCTACACCAGTCTTTTCGTTCAACTAAATACACTGCCTGATCGTCGTCAGCCCGAAAAAAAAATCGCATCTGAAATTAGTGATACCCTCCCTTCCTGGGTAGGGTCTATCACCTAATCAAAGTCCATCTTAAAAAAGACAAGTCTTATTAAAATCAAACCACCTTTTACTTAAAATCATACTTTTTCAAGATGATTGAACTTTGAAGAAGCATCAACACACACATCTGCTAGTTGAGATTCTGGACATGTTATAATGAACTTTAAGTGCTATCTGTGCCAGTTAGTCGCTGCTTAGCCCTACAAGTATTTTGATACTTTGAGATAAAAAGCCTGATAGCGCAAGGGTGAAAAATACCTGCAGTTTTAATTCGCAAATGCCATGTTCCTGAACATACTAATATTTATAGAAAGGCAACTTATCCGAAAGCAAAATTGCAGTCAGTATCTTACGTACCAATCGCTTAATTTTCCAACTGCAGAAAGAATACAAAATAGAGAACGCAGGCTCGTAGTAAGTATTTTACGGCATATTTTTGGAAGAGAGTGCTTCCTCACTGCCACGTGCCTGCCCATATTTTTGGAGGATAATATACCTGTCTCTAGATGTGCCGACGTAAAACAATCCCGAACTCTTTGTGTTAAAGCTGGAAACTCTTTCTCAAAATAATAAAAATTGGGCCTTCATATAGGAACAATTACGATGTTTATTATGTTTTCCCACTTCCTTTGTAGGATGGCATTTGGAGTAGACAATGCTGCTTGTGTATGTTGTTTTATGTCACCCAAATATCAGGTAAGTGCCAACATGGTATCAAGATACCACGAAATATCAAAAAATTTTTATGAAAGTGTAATATTAGTTACTCTATTATCAGTAAGCAAATCAATAATTCATGTGGCTCAGATTTTTTACTAGATTATAAATTTTTTCTTGTTTATTTTGTTGTTAATACACGATATATTTAACAAAAGCAGAAAAGATTTAGATTTTTAACGCGTTCCTGGTCTAGGATGGAATAAATATTAACGTATATACTAACATTTTTCGACATACTTACTTTTACAATTGATTTCCGTATTGTGTTTGTCGTAAGAAAAGTTTGAAGCTTGGCACTTTCTGGATCTTGTCGCATAATAGAAATATGACGTTTCGTCTTCCGATTTCAAAATATCTTTTTTCATTTGTGACTGATATTCCATTGGCAACATGAAATGAGATTACTTTAACATGATAAAGAGTAATTCCATTTGCATTTCATTCAACGCTCCACCATTCTTATTACAATGTGGGATTATAAGTCATTCTCCTGACGCGAATTGTTCCTTGTTCTTTCATGCCTTGCTTGTTTGACTTCCATCTTAGGCTCGGGCCAGATTACTGCCATAACAGCGCCATAGTGTTCTGCAGCAATCCACAATCCGTATCTTGTTTAGGTTAGATTGGGTGTTTTACTCCAAAGCTTCGACTTATACAGGAGTACAGAAAAGATCATCTCAATGCAGCATATGAAAAGTTGCACTTTTTGAAATACTTATCCACCGGTGACAGGTGAGAATAAGATATATTGGTATATTGCTGAAAAAGGAAAATGCAATCAAACCTCGAAAAAGGCGACTCGTGCTATATTGAATTTTCAGATGACAAAATTATCATAACATGAAAATGTACATACAAAGAGGAAGAAATTAAAGGGTAGAAATCCACAAACAAGGGAAACATCATAACTGATTGGTTAGATAATTACCTGAAGTGGGCGTGGTCAGAAACGCTATATGGACAGAACAATGTCCCACACAGAAAAAGCTTTGTAGCCTACAATATGAGTTGTCTTTCGTGGGAGATTTACTGGGACTCTGCACCTCTTAAAATCACTGTATCGAGCATCTTCCGTCTCAAAGTGAGGTCAGTCGTTGGACGCCATTTCATCAGCTCATAAGTAATCTTACGTAACATGATAGACCTTTCCTCTCTCTTTTAACTTATGGGGACTGGTACTCGTGACCACACTTTTTCGCTGTTTGAAACGATAGGAAGCTCGATCCTGTCTTTCTTAGAGATCAGTTATATACATCTGTTGTGCTTTTATCTTAGGAATCCAAGAATTGCAAAAAGGAACTAAATTATGCTGATACTGTTGGTGTTGCCATTGTTCCCATCATGACTGAAGCGAATTGGAGAGCATCTGGATGGCTTGGCATCATAACGGCTGGTTTGTTGTGGATCGACTTTCGGTATGTAGGTATTTATACCACAGCATTACAAAATAAAAGATAGGGGGTGTTTGAAAGTAAATAGTCTTATCAAGGGCTTGAAGTTTCTTATCAGTGTCAAAGACAGCGATCACAAACTTACATTAGCAAACTGTTGGTGGTACAAAACAATGTAATTTCACGAAATAGAGAAAACATTTTAGTACTAATTTTGTCTTTTCATTGGGCCTTGTCGGCTCACCATTTAGCTTCACAGACACTGATTGGTCAAAACAACGCTAATCTAGCAGTGAGACCGCTGATTGGTTACTTTCAAAACGCAGTTTGGTATAAGTTTTGTTGATTTATTCTGAATCTCAATTCTGACGATTATGTACTCTGACGAGTAACAGACGAAAAAAGCTTTTCAATACTAAAATGTTTTCGCTATTTCGTGCAGTTCTACTTAAATAAGCGTGTGACATAGCTTTTGATCATGGTTAGAAACGTTTAAACTTATGTATTTTTTGTTCTTATCTTTCAACAACTGTTCAAAATCCATATTTAGTCTCTACTATTCTCTATCCCCTGCTGTTACTCAAAGAGGTCTTTTTAATTGCGCATGTTTATTCAAAACATCGGTGTATTCTATGAAAATTTATTGAAAATGTATAAAAACTCGCATACCCCCACAATCGCATTTTTACAGTTTATCTCTGCGTATTTTGGTATGTAGGTTTTTACCTTACCTACTTACTCCCTTACCTACATTTAATGATGGCTGTAATGCCAGTTAACAGACGTGTTAAGTAAGCATGTGATCTTTCGGGCAGATTCGTAGAGTAATATATGAAGAACAAAAGAAGGTTGCTGGTTGCCTGCTAATTGTCAGCAATCACGGAAGCTAGCAACTGATTGCCAAAATTGCTGATGATCACTCAAAATTTGTTGCGGGTTGTCAATTGATAGTCAGACAAAATAATTGCTTTCTGTTTCACTCTAGACCTGGTTCAACATTTCAAAATAGTGTAGAATCGTTAACCAAAGAAATAATGCATCAATCGGGTAGTTCATTTACCATGGGACCAACCAAGGGAATGACGTCAGTACCACAAAAGGCACTGGAACAGAAACCTGGTCGAGCATTTAAACATCAACTGACAGGGAAGTTCTTGGCAGAATCAGGTACAATAGTTACTAGCATCATTTTTGTTCTCGCTGAATCACTACTGCTTCAGTCATTGTTAATTGCGTACCTGCTACTGTCTATGAATCTGCATATCTTTGGCAATATTATCTATCCATTATAGCTGTTTTCAGTTTTTCCTTACTTGTCAAAATGTTGTCCGTCAATAGCATGTCAACGAAGGCTATTGCTCTTTTTCATGCTTTTCTGTTTCTGATTGTTAGTTGTCACAATACATATTTTTGAAGTCCCTTCTTCAGATTTTCCAACACATTCCCTTGCTACTTCGAGTCTCCTATACTCTACAAATCTGAAATATTTATTTGCGATGCCCATTTAGCTTCTCGTTTGCCCACTTGTCTTTCCATGACACATTAAGAGTCATGCTTAATACCCTCGTATCAGCTATTCAGTTGTTGATGGTATACAGTTCACTTTGATATACAAGTAAAGCCTCGACCATGGCAACAACCATATGTTTATCTTTCATTCCAATTTTGTTTGCATAATATCTCATCTTATGACACACCGACCATGCTAGTGTGTTTATCACTTCACAAGTGCTTTCAGACCACAAGTGTTTACGTTCCCCTCCTTTCAAATTATGCACTGAATCTTGCTTTCCAATGTACCACGCGATGAGTAAACAGATTGTTGTGCTGGCGTAAGGATAGAAAGTAGGGTTTGAGTTTTAAAAGAATTATCGTTACCAAATATCTATTTTGAAATTTTCATCTACTTGTATAGTAAATTCTTAATCGATGCTGATAAATTTTTAAAAAGAGGTAAAATAGTGCTCTATAAACTAACAGCGGTGGCCTTGCACTTTCAGTGTTACACGTTTTGTCAGGAAAACATGGATTTGTCAGACCCAGAAAACCTAGATATTCTAGAATTGATGTCGTTATGTTTATCTTTTCTCTGCCTTCAACAAGGCTTAGGTTTTTACATTTTGCGTTCTTGATAAGACTTTAAATACTGCCTGCAAAATTTCCCAGTAGCCATGTCACCAGGCCAAAAAAGTTAGATTGCTCTATACTATACGTCATATTCTCAGCTAATTCATAAAATGAATTGATGACAAATATTTCTATCGATAAATCATTAAATAAATATAATGTAGAAGATGTAAGAACGTTCAAGATACTCTTGTTAGATAATGCCAAAATATAAATTTGATTACATTGAAAGTTCTACTCTGAGCCTAGTAACCTACTGTTAACAAGAAACTCATTTGGTCGTAAAAGGAGGACTCCACAAACTGACTGAAGATGCTGTATGTTCCTCATGTTACATATTTTACAAGAGAAACGACAAGCAGCACATGAAGACAGGGTTGAAGTTTGAAAATAAAATTATTACTCTGAGCATAGTAATGCACTGTTAACTTTAACAAGAAACTCATTTGATCGTAAAAGAGAACTCCACAAACTGACTGAAGATGCTGTATATTCCTCATGTTACATATTTTACAAGAGAAACGACAAGCAGCACATGAAGACAGGGGTGAAGTTTGAAAATAAAATTATTACTCTGAGCATAGTAATCTACTGTTAACTTCAACAAGAAACTCATTTGATCGTAAAAAGAGAACTCCACAAACTGACTGAAGATGCTGTATATTGATGTCTATACAGATGTCTTTTTTATGTCAAATTCTTTTTCCCTAACTCCATCTTCAACTTTATTTTGGAATAATTCTCAATATCCAAATTGACAAGGGATGACTTTCTCAATTGACTTCTTTGTTAACACACGTAAGATCCTAGACGTTTTCTTCTTTTTCTTAATTCTTGTCCCCTTCTACGTATCAATGAGCCGCGAATGTAATTTCTCGGCGTGACCTTAACCTTTTGTTACCTGTAAATAAAATAGGTTTCGTCACTGTAAATTGTCGGTGTTGACCTATTGAAGTTCTATAATATGTATTGATCATCACTCCCTTTAACTCTCTCAAATGTGTTGTAGGATTTGTTTTTGATTTGGAATTCTATTTTTCAGCTTGTGTGTCAACTTCGTCTACAGAACTCGACGTCTTTTCAAATTTCATTGTATTTGTGAAAATATTCAGTTAAGCATAGACTTTGCAGGATTCATCATTGGTTTATTAACAATTGTGATTTTAGTGTTTTTATCACCTAGAGATACCTAGGGAAAGCCTACTGTCACTTGAAAATGGATATTGTTTAGATATGGAAATATTTTTATGGTGAATAAGGAAAGCGATTGGTCATCTGAAAGGACCGCAGGTGACGATGTTAAAGAACTTTTCGTATAGAAATAGGCGGGTTTTCATGAAAGAAGTATATTAATCGGGTCTTACAATTTTCTCTTTTCAGGTCAAGTAAAATTCCATCCAGCAAGTGGCAACAGAAGTACATTAGTGCTACGCAATTCGCCTGAAGATACAAGTTATTGGGTGGAGGAGCGTAAAGGCGCCAAATCTGACATCCTCTTTTACAAGAATTACCATACAAATGGATATTTGGGTAACATATCCCTTTTTTCATGCTTTTGTAAAGTTGAAGATCGTAATTTAAATTTGAATTATCAAACAATAAAGTTTTCAATTGTATATAAAATGCTAATAATGATAACGATGATGACACATAGGAGCTTTCTAAAGAAACATTGGTTCTTGATATCCCTAAATAAATATGTAAATAAACAAATACATTATGTAGCATTGCACAGTAATGGAAAGCTAACGTGTAACGTGGTCACTAGCTGAGCTGGCCCACTGTCAACAAATTGCCTCAAGGCCGTCAAAATGCAGAACTGTAAGTAATGTTCGATTGCAGTCTGCCGCAGGCGGAGGAAGCAATGGTAATAAAGATGACCTTGCTGGTATAGACGTTAGTTGAATAATTAGATAAATGCACGGGTTTCATTTTGTTAAGCAGCCAGATATGGTGCCTGACTGTAATGAATAGCTTACTCGTGTCATGGTTAGCCAGCATAGCACTATACTATCCATGCCTTCATATGTAAGTGGCAAATAAAATGACAGTAAAAGCCGCAAAACACAGCTGGTGTTGGCGTAATATCTTACGGATACTTTCGCTCATTACAAAATTCTGTAAACCGTAAATGTTATGTTGATAAGTGATGTTATCCAATTTGGAAGAATACCCATTGTAGTTATAACACTATTTCAGCAACGGCTTATTTGAGTGAAAGTATCTAACTGAAATTGCTCCAGATAAATTGCCTCTGTTATCCCCTTTTCCAATTTTAATAACAGAAATCACATCGAAAGAGTAACCAAAATCCTCAGCAAAGCCATGTACTAATATGAGATGATTAAATATTGGCTTCCATATTCAGTACACTAACCATCGCGGCAAACTAGACATCTATGATGACATGCAAATGAGATAGATACATTAAAAATTTATCAAAAGCTTAACTTTACTTGGAGTAATCCCTCGAAGGGATCTTAATTACTAGAATGCCCCAATTTGACAACGTAATCAGCATTTTGTGTTCGGATGTGTTACCTAACGCCTATACTCTTCTAAAGCAACATTATAGCTACAAAAATTATGCGAGCAAAAAGCATTCATTAGAACAAGAATATGGGATCCCAGTACAAACACTGCTGGGAACGTAAAGAAGACAATTGAAGGCAGCACATTGACCTTAACATTTTGGAATGTTATGGCATGCGATACTTTTATGGGCACCTTGATGCTAGAGGAGCACTATTAATGTATTGTAGTTAAACGTAGATATTGTAATATGACACACCGCCGAAACAATTTGAAACCAAAAGTCAGATTTTGCAAAATTAACAAACTTAGACAATTCAAACTATCTTAGTAGCCTAACAATAATTCTTTTGCATCCACAATTAATGCGAGAAAAGAGTAATTAGAGCAATATTTTAACTTAATGGAGAGACTAATATGATGTATGGTATTTATGACTAAGGATAGTATGAAACACGGTATGAAAATCTTTCAAAATTTGCTAGGCGCTGACGTTATGTAACTCTTTCCGGAGCGTCACTCTGCAACTGCATTTTTAACAGCAAGAAACTTTTTTACCATTATTACAAACTCCTAGAAAGCATGCACCCCTAATGACGCCAGTCTTTTACGATCATGAACAAGTAAAACTTTATTTAAGATCTGTTTTTCTTCTTTCTTTTCAAGGCTATGATCCAAATGGAGATTACATCTACACGAAGGGACAACATTATGCCGCTGAGGAATGGATATTGACAGCCGATGAGAAGAGTAGTAATGGTGAACGTGCAGTTGTAATCTTTGCCAACTTTGGCAAGAAATATTTGGCCATTCGCAACGGAAAGCTGACAGGAGTGTCTAGTCGCTCCGACGACTGTGTATGGATCCTTGACTAGAGAAATGACTCATCCGTATGAACGCACTATCAAGTTTTTTTGTAGGTAAAGCGATTCTGTACGCCATGAAGTTTTGGGTGGTATAAAGCCGAAAATAATTCGAGTATGCACGCTAGAGTTTTGTTCTCTAATGCAATGAAGCGGATATCAATATCTCTTATCTTGTATTCCATTAATGGTAGCCTTGTTACTGTATGACAATAAGTAAACAAATATTGATACAATGTAAAGCATCAGAAGCGTATTTTTTGAGAAGACTCTTAAAAATGCCATTGACAGAAAACTTGAGAAATGGGGAAAACATGATAAGAGCTAATGTCAAACTGAAGGGTAAAACCAATTTGGCACGATTTACGAAAAATACAGGTGGAGAATTTTCCTGTAAGAGGTCCGAAAGAGAGCAAGAGAAAGGCAAAGAAAAACATGATTAGATAGTGTATATGAAAGAAATGGTAGAGAAATAATAGAACTACTAAAACTGTCACAGAAGAAACAGCAGTCAATGACGCTTGCCAAATGGCGCTGCGCTCTTTCAAAATATAACGCATAGCGAGAGAGAGAGCCACCGCGTTAATTTCAAACAGCTCCAGGGTGCTTATTTTTGTTTTCCAAGCTGTAATTGAAAGGGGGTACGTACGCGAGAGGAACACTGAACAGTGACTTGTGCTAAACTACTGCCATGACGCAATAGTAATATTGCCACTGCACAATACGAACCATTATCATTATGTAATAGGTGGTTTTGTTTATCTTGGGTAATAAGTATGAAATTGGACATTATCGTCAACGTCGAACGCATGTGGTCCTTAACCAAAGCCCAGCGAATGAGCTTAAAGAAGAAAAAATTAACATTACTTCGCTCAAGTAAATCCTTAATTTTTGGGCAATATTTAATAATCAAACTGCTTCAAATAGTCTCAATGTTGCTGGTGGTCAAACGTGAGCCCTATCCAGATCTAGGAGATTCTCAGAACTGCAAAGAGGGAGGGAGCCAAGTAAGTGTGGTATGTACATTGAACTAGATTGTCGACTTTACTATTGCACTACTTAGTGCAATGATAAACTCCTTGTTTTCGGAGTGGGAGATCCTGGATTCGAACCGGGTCAGCGCCTCAAGCAAATCATGTTTAATGTTCTATACTATGTAGTTCATGACTGCTAGTGTAACTGCCTGAGTTATTATATATATCATGTAAACCACAAAGTGTGGAATTGAAATTTTTAGGTTGCTTACTTGATGAAACCCAAGATTTTGAGTTGCTTAAAAACTCTCTCGTTTTCACTTTATATGTTTCTAAAGTAGTTACTTTAAAATATCTTGTACTATTAAATAGAATCATAAAAGACATGGAGCCTTCAGCGAACTGGAGGCACTGAGCATATATGTTCACTGTCCTCTTTCGTTGTTTCAACAAGCTAGCCTTCTGTGCATGTTGAAAGATCTCATGTTTGTGGCTTGACACAAAGTTTCTACTTAAGAGTTATCAGAAATTATCTTGTTCGCAGATAGATGTAGTTAAGTGACCAAGCTAACATTAATTGCACAGTATTTCTTATGGAGCCCGATTTTGCACACCGGGAAACGCTGTACAGAATCGCAATCTACCGTGTGAGTAACTGAACTCAACCAGGGCGATTTTAATAACGTTATTAAGATCACCGTGAACTCGACTCAATAAAATAGTTGCAAAATAAGACATTTCCTATATAGTACTACAGTCTTAAACTGCAAGAAAAAGATTTCTTTATAAAATTTAATTGATTGAATAGTATCAAATTGTAATTCGATAAAAGACACAGCCTTCGTTATTTTCACACTTCTGCATAAATGCAAAATTCGGCTCCGTTTAATTACACTGACTTGCTTAAACAGCGCGTGACATGTAACAGCCGTTGAAAGAAACATCCTTTTTGCTCTTAATCATGCACAAATACAATTTTAATTCTGAATATCATTTAAAACAAAGATTAATAGATTAACAAGATAATTCATATTTTAAAGAAAAAATTTCATCGTCACAAAAAATCTGTAATCAGTTTTCAATCACCTTGACTTAAAGATGTTTCCTTAGTAGAGTGCACGACATGTCTTTGCACATACGTTTTCTCTTTTTACCTGAAAGGGAAAGTCAAAGTATGGAATCTAGATGAGCTTACATCAAAAATACGAATCAGGTTAGCATTTGTCTTATTCTAAGAGATCAAATAGTCCTCAGTGATATGTTTTACTTACAGAATTGAAGTGATACAATAAGAGAAAAGAACGTATGATTAGAGATTGTATTTGTTTTCTTGAGCGCCAAAACGTGTTGATATGAAACGCATAAAACACTGTCAATTGTTTACTTACAATAATATTGCCTTGACTTCCTTTCAAATCGGTACACTCTAACTGAAAAAGTAGACTAAGGTCATAAATTTACATTGTCCATGTGACTTCACGCATTGTGCTTAAAACTCAGTGTTTAAAAATATTCTGCAGAACGAATAAACTAACACACTTTAATGAAATCTTGTCTCTTTTCCTCGAAGGAGAGGTAGCTGGATGGTCTTTGAAAGCTGTAATGTCCGTGATAATACGGGTTACTTCCTTAAATATTTAGCTGGTGACTTTCATGTTGTAGATTAAGAAATGTTTGATTAGGACACCAAGCGTTTCCAGTGCGCTTCAGGCACAACTATCAAAATAATATTGTGTGTCTGCCATCAAGTTTTACACGTTTACGCATAAAATATTGCTCTAGGTTAACAGTTTTGAGTTATCCATTACGGAGAGAACATCATCTGCAGAGAACGAGCAATAGAATAACACAATCTTTTTATAATGAGATGTCAGAGGAAAACATCTAACAATTATTTGTCGTTGGAAGTGCTCTCCTAGTAAAAATTTGCTTTAACCTTTTCTTTAGTGAAGATCAGAGTAAGATAGCCAAATGACGAAATAAAGGAACTGACTTAACTGATTAAGTTTAGAAATGAATAACCAAATAAGTAACTAACCAACTTAAAAACTAAGCAAAACCACTAAAACAAACTAACCAAACTAGCCTAGCCGTGTCTACAAATCTAACTCCGTATTTCTAAAATACGACTCAGCAATCGGTCAACAGTTGATTGAAAAGCGGGCATGCGCAGACAACTACGAGATTCCTTTAGGGTCTTATCAAAAGCATGTCCTCCGTTTCATCTTGCCGTTCTCGACATTGTATTTATCAAAACAAAAAAGTTTGCTTTATGTCACCAAAGAGAATATCTTTACGAGTATTTAAGTAACATGTGTTAGTTACAACAACGTGTTAAAACCCTCTCTCTCATAATCTATTAATTTCGAAAAAGTGTTCTACCTTGACCAGTATGTGGCGAAAACCTATTCAAAATCAAATCTGCTATTTACCGTAATTTTCACGTTTTGTTCCTCCAATAAACTTTAAGAAAATGCTATATCAAAACGTAGACATGATTAAACGCATCATTTGATTTACCTAAAAAAAATTGTAAACCCAATTGTTAGTGATTCAGGAGCAGAACGGAGAACGGAGAACGGAGAACGGAGAACGGAGAACGGAGAACGGAGAACGGAGAACGGAGAACGGAGAACGGAGAACGG
>JAAAKL020002715.1:0-25131 GCA_010016065.2 Carybdea cf. marsupialis auct. non (Linnaeus, 1758) | reverse complement strand
GAAACAAGTCTTATATACCATATCTTACCTACTGCTATTGAACCCTAAAGCTGTCACCAATGAACAGTCTACAGAAAACTATTGTAAGTAAATAATCGATTATTGTACGTAGTGGAATTTATTAGTTTATGTTAAGAACAATTATTTTATTTGTCTCGTTACTGTTTCGTGCACTTTCCGCCACTAGACGTTTCACCCTATGCGGCGACTCCGTAACATTACGCATGGAACGGGAAGGAAGCACTGCTGGAAACTATTTATACTGTCTAAAAGTACTTTGTATTCCTGTCTCTGATTATTTACGACAGTTTAACGAGGAATTTCATAGCCCTGTACTCTACAACCATTTATGGTGAGGAGCAGCAATAAACACCTACATCTCCATGCTGCTCAAACGAAATTCGGACGCCAATTTCGGATTTTCACGTGATTGCGGAAGCTGAACCTTACTGAAAATACTGGTAAGAGTCACGTTGCCAAATTTTGAAAGCTAACTTTACATACCTGAAGGCGCTCCGCGATGATTTCAACTAATATTTCCTCTGGTAAAACACAGCTAAAGAGCTCATCGCTAACATTCGCGTTCTCCGGAAGACTAAGTTTTCTTTTCGGAGCATTGCCGACCGGAGGTGTGAGTGGTGGTGACGGGTGTCCACTCGCAACTTTGGAAACATTATGTGGGGCTCCTCTCATTGATCCCATTGTTGATACTTTGCGTCCCCCCGCGTTTACGGAAAGTGCATTTGCAGCCACATTGGAAGGAGCAGGATTAATGGCATCAGTTGTATATTCTGCTGGGTGGGTGCAGTGATCCTCTGCCAGACCTACCCCTCTACCAGAGGCTATGCATAGTTCTTGAGCTCTTCTACCTGCCAAATTAACAAGTAACAAGCAGTTGTGATTTAAGAGGTTGCCAAAAGCTATTGATATATCATGCCCAACAGCAAGATAAACAATAGTATGAAAGCCTGATGACACCTTTACAAACAGCACTTTTTTAATTGTCATTAGTTCTACGATTTTCATCACTAAGGCACCCGAATGCCTCAAACAAATCAAATTTCGTGAACTTTGAATAACATTTAAACATCAAAGAGACACTTTGGGGGAAAATGAATGCAGAAGATAATGCATCAAGGGGTGCACTGTCGCACCTCTATATCAAAAGCATTGTTGAATGCAAAGGTGTACATTGGATAAACGTTAACATCAAAATATGAAATGAAAAAAATAATGGAAGTTGAGATTTCATAAAAAAGTAGTTAAAAGTTAAAAGTGTATAGATATGGATTACATTATGATTACATGTTCTACAAATGGGGATTTGCAGGAAATAATTCTAGTTTTAATGTTTTCATTTCCCTTCGACATTACGTCATGATATAAAGCTTTTAAAGCCTTTGAATTACTCCGTACTGTTGTACTAACCAGAAACACCAATGCCGTCTAATACAATCAAAGTTTTTAAACTGATGAGTTTGAAATGTGGTTATCATATAAGCAATACGGTACACTTGCATACCTGCCGAAGACGTTGGAAAAGCAACAGCTTCTGTTACCACTTTGTCGACGCTTATTACAGGAATCTGATACGTCTTGGCCAAGTCTAGTGCTGTTGCGGATTTTCCAGAAAAAGGAGCACCGTGGACAATTATAGTAATGCCCCTTCGATTCCTTGCCGCTTTTCCTTCTGCGGTCAAATCAATACCAAGATGACGAGCAATAGCAGCTGATACAGGAGTAATCTCAAGCTCTCCAGCTCCGGTTTCACCTCCTATAGGGGATAAAGTTGAACTCTTGAGCAACGTAGGCAAATAGTAAGACCAAGCAAAGTTAGATAAGTACCGTGAACAATGATAGCAGAGTCTCAATACCAAGATTGAGAGAAACACCAAGTGACACTAGGATAATTTCATTCTCTTCACTTCCTGTTTTCCTTAAAATTGGGGATAAAATGGTTAAGGGTCAGCACAATGAACGATAAGCGCAGAGAACACTGATAAGCATAGCAGGTAAGAAAACCCGTTAATATAGAAGCTAAGATGAAGAGCTCTATGATAGAGTCAATGTATTTCATACCTGATTTCGGTTTCTCTTTAGGTTCCTTGATAGCAGTTTGGGAGGCAACAGCTGTCTCGGGTAATTTGTCGTCCTTCAACTTGTTTTCAGGTGACACGTCTCTACTGGCGTCACCTTTTTCTATTTCCGATTTTTTCTCACCATCTTGCTCGCCATCCTGCAAAACTGATGTGTCACTTTTTTCTTTTGCAAGAGACTCAAATGCTTCTAGTAGCTCCTTTGGTAGTTGCTCTCCTGGTACTCGCGGCGGTAATAGGATTGTGTTACTTTCATCATAACCTTTCATAGACCTCAACACCTGTACAAAAATTTGAAAAGCCTTAAGCCCAAAAAGGTGAACAGACCAAGGGAAAACTCACCTGTAACAATCAGTTGAAACAAAACCCGTTCGCTATAGTAATAATAATTCTGAGGTTACCTTATTTATTGTTTTCAGGGGAGGCTATTTGATCTCCATTTATTAAAAATATCACGTCTTTGATTTTGATTTCGTGTCAACTTCAGGTCTGAAGTTCCCGGGCGTGCGATATCATGTATCATTAATCATAATCCAGCACAAATACTATAGATTCGTGGCAATGATAAAGAAGGTAGTTGATAAATGCATGTTTAAGGCACGTTCGAAGACATCAAATGAATCGAATTTGTAACACGGAAATCATATTAGCAAACATTTCACAATTAACTGTAACCTCGTTTGTGTTTACTACGTACATTTATCACAGACTGGTACACAGAACACCTTTTGTCATAGTGGTGTGTCTTGTCGTGCAAAACGATCTGTTGGTTAAAAAGTGTTTTCTTCAATGGTAAAATTGTAAGACAAGGGCGTTCCCGAACAAATAAATATGGTTACAAATTGTACAGCCAATACTGTCCTCGAAGTAGTGATTTACTGTATGTAAAAGTGAGAACTTGTCAATAAAATCCATTGTAATCCCGACCTCAAAACGTACTGAATTCCTTACGAATATCGCCTTTGAAGAACAATCACCTTTGTTCCTTATAAGAAACATCAGAAACAGAAACTGGGTCGATTTCACACGGGTGCTTAATCAAAATCAGTGACAAGTCGAGAGAGGTGGCTTTTCAAAGATCAATCCTCTCCAAAAGTTGAGCTTTGTAAAGAGCAGGGCTATCCGCTTATCTACGGGCGTTGCTTATCAGAAAGTAGCGTTTATCAAATCGGAGTTAATCTGATAGCGGAGTGTATTTTATGACCGCTACATCGGGTACTATCAGGTACGGACCACCCACTTAACGTTTTAGAAAACATAATATTAACACTCTTCACCTTTACCAGGGTTCGATTTCCACAGCAACATTTTGGTTCTGCTTTTCATCATTGGCACACAATCTGCAGTAAGCTACAGATTTCGTATTTTGAACAAAACGATCTTCCGCAAAACTATCGCAATGTTACTGTATTCATGCAGACAAATTCGTTCCCGCTTATATATGAGCACTTTCGTGTTCGGGCTCACAGAAGTAATAAAACTAAAGCATAAGAAGTATTTAGAAGCACTTTTAGAATCAAAACATTGAATTCGATGCCTAAAGCATATCTATTTTCACGGCTATTGATTTGGTTAAATCTTCAACGTACAACATAAAAGAGAATTGTTGCCTTCAGGGCTAAAAACAAATATCTGGAGCCTAACAAAAACTGCAAAAGGCAACGTGAAATATGTCATTTGACTACAATCTTTATTGGCTTTGGTTCAAGGAGAGGCAACAGGGCGTGATAACTGGCAAGATAAAATAGGAGAAACGTATCAGGAGACATTTGGGCCCAAATGTGTCTATTGTACTGAGAAATACGGGGGGAAGTCATTGTGGAAGGCAAATATAGAGGTTCTTTACTAACACTAATAGTTGTGAGTGATTTCTAGGAGAGGAACTTAATGTTCTCTTTTATACCCCCACCTCTTCCCCTCCCCCAACACACACACACACACACACAATAATAGAATAAAATGAAACTTTAAATTTACAGTTAGTGCTACAACAAGAATTGGTTAACAGCGAGAATTGGTGAACAACGAGAATTGGTTAACAACAGACTACAATTGCTAGTTGTGTAACATACAAAATACATTTGTAGGTAAGCAAAACAATAAATAGCTACAATTTCTTCGAATATCTTCTCTGTTTCCATTCTTATAGGAAACCCTGCTTAATGATTACAGAAAGTACTAACCTTTTCCTCGAAGAGATACTGCCGGTCAAATTCAAGGGAATAAAATTCGACAGGAAACGAAGAAGGGTTATGTACAATAACCTCCTTTTCGTCGCCAATCGAATGGGGCAGTATGGGACCAAATGTTAACAAGTTTTCTGTAAACTCGATTTTCGGTTCCATTCCATCACCTTTACATGAGAGTGATATCTTGTCACTGCTATCTTGAATCTTGATTGCTAACTTTTGCTGGTAAGTTTTCTGTAAAACAAGTACGTTAACGGCAATCAATTTTGGCTATCAATTATTACAGTTTCACAATAGCAATTTCATCATCATTATCAGCATCAGCATCATTATTATCGTCATCATCGTCGTCGTCATCAATACCATGATCATCATCACTATCACTATCAATATCATCACCATCACTGTCATCACGTTTATCGTCATCGTCATCACTATAGTATCACTAAAACCGTTACGAACTGCAGGGGAGGGGGAAGGGTCTTTTCGTCCTATATTTTGAATATCAATTTCCCCTGGAAAGAGCTACAAAGGTTATCACGTACAACTGAAGATGATGTAAAGCATAGCTAACAAAGTTTATCATATTGCTGGATGAATTCGTCAAGAGATTGCGCGTAGCACAAAACGTGAAATAAGAACTACAAGATTACACGATCCGCTTCAACTCTTGAATGTATTGACGACAATTGAGCCTCGTATTACCGAAAAACACGGTATTATCCAAAATGTCAAGCAACGCCTAACCACAACGTAGCGTAAAGAATTAGTTTTTCATAGCTTTTAACAAGGCATACATCTGGAAACGGATCGTACAGGGATAGGCTAAAGCGAATAATAGTTGTTAAAATGCGTTGAAAATTGCAACAGTAGTAAGAACATTAACTGCAATCTGGTTAGTACCCATCTTTTCGAAAACAGCAAATTAATCACGGTAAGAACTTACCTCTTCTGTTGGCATGAATTTAACTTGGACATTGAGCTTCTGCCTCGGATACAGAATACCACTGGGAGGCATCACTTCGAATATTTTAGGTTGCGGCTTTTCAGATTTTACTTTCTTTCGCAGATGCATTGGAACGTGTTTTAGTGACTACGAGTCAAATTAAGACAATGATGACTAACGCACGGGGAAATAAAAGGGTACACTTGTTCATGCTCTCCCCTCTGAACTCTGAATGCAAAATTAGAGATACAAACGATTGGGCTCAATAAAAGCAGAATAACAGGAAGATTGCGAAGAAATTGCGCTCCAGCAATTTAGGACATGACACACAACTAAATATGAGAACTCATACGTTTCTAACAAAAGGTATGTCTAGCAGCTAGCAAGAAAATAAATTGCAGAGTAAAGAAATTTGCTAACGGAAACAGTTAAAGTTTCAAGGACAAATTAGTTGACAAGGTTCTTGAGTCATAACAAGAAGGCATCGATCTTCCTAAAACTTAAATAAGTTGTCTGAGAGATGTGACACGTTTGGCAGCAAATCAGCTCCTCACACCCATTTGAGCTGGCAATGACTGGCACTTTGCAGGGAACCTTGTGTCGTGCTCCACTCTATGGTTGTATTTTAAGTTTCTTGATGGTCCTACACGATATTAAAGACCTTACTTACACGCCAAAGGTAATTTAGTGCATTAAAAGAGTTAGGACGCACTCGGATAAGTGCGTTTGCCTCCATGTTTTACCAAATACAAGTATAAGTAAGACATGGCGAACATTTGAGAACTTGCATCATACTCCAAAATATGTCACGAAAACGTTAAGGAGTGCGTGAAATAAACAAGGAACGTGGAACTCACATCTTTAAATAGCTAAAACAGGTAGTATCCATGCCATGCCACTACAGAGAAATTACACCAGTCTGATAATATAGGTTACTCTATGTTTATCATATTCCTTCTTTCAAGCTTGGTCTGATAGGTATATTAGCAAATCCTAAGGGGGCATATAGAGGGTTTCTTTCTCACTAACGAGGCACAATTACAAGTAAAGGAGACACGTTTGTAAATCTAAGTTAAACTTTCCTTTTCACTTTACCTTTTTCTTTTCTATAGGGAGCTCGGACTTCCATTCTGACCTGAAACATTAAGGGATCATTTTTAACAACTAATTCACTTGAAGCCAACTTCGACGAGATACAAGAATAACAAGGAAGAAATAATTTAAAACAACTTCACTAACAGCCTCGACTACAATACAAAACATTGGCCATAATTATCAAGTTATTAACCAACAAATTAGACATCTAATAAACTATTTAAAAAGAACATTGCCCAATCATATCCAAAGTTCTACTGGCTAGCAAAGTAACATCAAAAATAAACTTTAGAATATTGTACTTGTGAAAATAAATTTATAACGAGAATGTAATGGACGTCAAATTATATAACCGTCAACAATGCGCGTATTAAATAAATACCGTTCTTACCTCACTTGAGTGGGATTGAATAGCTGGAGTGTAATAACTTTGCACTGCCCACATATTACTGATCCAAAGTCAACCATGTCAGAGGACAGTTCTACCATAGGCGTCGTAACAAACGCCCGCAAGATTAGTGTTACTGTCGGGCCATTGACTACCTAAATGAAAATTTCAAACACTTCAAAAGAAAACTTATGATTTGAAAAGAAAATATAAGTTTGCGAAGAAAATTTAAGAGTGAAGAAGCGGTAGATAGTTATCGTTCCTGATACAAAAACAAGGGATGTATATACAATAAAAGAAGGGCTACTGCATACATTCCGTATCAATACATATCACCATATTGGATGCTAATAAGTGGATTGGTAAATCCATTCATGCCTCCAATATCAATTTAACAACAACTAGGGCTTGGGGGCGTCTTGGACTACAATATTTGAAGACATCACGGTTATTCTTGCAAACTCATAGCGTTATTTAGGATATGTGGCTCTTTCTCCATTACAGATGCTTTCTGCTTGCTTGTAGGCGACGTTTTCGATTCTTTCTGAGATTATGGTCGTCCACGACAGCAAATAGTGGAATTAAATCACAGCTCCAAAGAGGTACTTCGTTCAGTTCTGGTCAGTTGGTCGTAATGCCTTAACATAGTCCACCTGATGATGGATCATCAATGACATCGCTTATCTTAAACTCTACTTCATCGATCTACCTTCCTTCGCATCAGTTCTCCCCTGCATTTCCTTTCCTACACAGTTGTTCTATTTATTTATTTCACTTATATTTTTATTTCCCCCTTCTTTTTTTCTTATCATCCTCTCCAGAAGCTTCTTCATACTTCTTCTTTATCACATTCTACTCCATTTTCTGTATTGCTTCCTTCTTCCCTAAGCAACATCAGTCGAATAAAGGCGAGAGATGCTGCTGTTTTGTATTGCAAAAAAATAGAATTTCACTTTAGTGCTTTTCTTTCAAACAAGCACATCATTTTCTTCTTTGTAGTCTCAAGGGTACAATCACGGAGACGCAAAGTCCTCCTGACATGAGGAGTGGAAAAAGCGCATCGAGTCCCACACTAAAAAATCAGTGTCATGGGCTCAAGAGAGGCAATCGGATTTAGGCTCCGTTTACTCCCTGTAGCATCTGGTTTGCCACCTGATCCAGAAGCAGAGACAGATCTGTAGAGTCATAACCCGGAGGTTATTGAGCAAGCTATAAGCTTTATTTGGCTCTACAATACGAAGGTGTAATAGTAGGGGCATAGCTATGAAGGCAAAAGTGCAACCAAGCACAATGCGTACAGTTCCTAGATTTTTACACTTCACAGGGAGTGAATTAGAAAAAAAAGTAATAAACGGCAGCTCTGAGATATATCGTGAATGTCGATTGCCTTGAAGTATGTCTTACAGTGTCCTTTGCTATAAAGGTAACTGACACTGCCTATTACCAAACCACCCTGAAAACTCTAACTGAAACTAGAATTTATTTCAGGGTCTAAGGAAACTAAAATTCAAAATAATCCAAATAAGAAACGAGTTTCCTAGCGATAGAATAACTGTCTCTTGGACGTAAACACTAAAAGAATGGCATACCCTTATCGGCATCGTTGTTTCCACAGGTCCAAGGGATAGGTTAGCTGCCTGAGGATCGAATGTGACAGCAAAATCGACAGTTTCATTGAAAGGACCACCGGGAAGTGCTTTTACTTTATCAAGCTCAATAGAAAATCCTGTTCCAGCTAAAGAACGTTTCTCGGCCACAAGAGAAACTGGCAAAATACCACAGTTAGTTAGCTGGCAAACATGGGATCGCACATTTCCATAAACTACATGTCCCAAATCTAGAACGTACGGGGTAACATGCGCCCTGGAAAAGAGATCGAAAGGGGGAAAGATAGAAATATGGTGTTACAACATCGATTACATAAGTTTTCAATATTATGCAAATACTATATATAGTTTTATATCAATATGTATATGCATATATGTAAAATCTTAAAAATAAATACTACCACACTGACTGCCCAATAAAATTTGTTATGCGAAGCATTTCGGTGATTTTTCGTCAGTTTGTTTCCTGCAGATACGCTCCTATTCCGTAGTGAAACCAGCAACTAGGTTATAAATGTGACTACTATAACAGCACAATGGCCACTGCCCGGGATAATCGCCGATGAAGTGTCCATAAAAGTTGCTTATCTCCGTTAATCAAGCATACACAGGGAAAAAGCACCATTTCGAGTGCCAATCATTGTGATTAGAGGACGCCTTACAGTAAACAACGGTGTAGTAAACATGAAAGCAGCACACATTACCGAATTGTTCACATCAAATAGTTGAATTTGGTTACTTTATTGTTTCAAAAGCGACGAAAGATTTCTGCTCGGCTCTAAAAAAGAGGGAGATTTTTGGAATCTGTCTATAAACGCACAGTTACAGGGAGGTTGCAAACAAGATGTAACCTTTGGATGCTACAGCTAAGTTCACAGAAAAAAATATTCTGTGGAATGTTAGTCTCGTAAATAGGTTGAAGTACTATATACCAAATACAAAATAAAACAAACTCAAAAACTAATGTTTCCTTGATTTTTCATTTAATTATTTTAATGTATATTGGAGACGACTTAAAAAGTAGACGCATGGCCCACTTACTTCCTCCCAAAATATGACTAACCTGGGTTTTAACCGTTTTCCACCCTTCGATGAAATCGGAGCTTTTGTAGTGGATTCCTCCAATCCTGCCAACACCCTTTTCGCAAACTCTTCAACTTGAAGCCTGTCGATCTCTTCGTCAAGATCAGAGACCGTAGAAATAGAGGCAGATCCTGTGTCCTCTTCTCCATTTTCAACGGTAGAATTTTCTCCGAGCAATGCCTTCGCTTCATCTACGTATTTCTCATAACGGGGGTCCGTTGTGTCTCTTGGAAGATCTATCTTAACTCTGGGATAAACGCCTTCTCCAGAAACAGATATAATCTCTGGAGTGAAATGGCCAATCCGAATCTATTAATAGGGGAACAAAAAGGTCAACCAACTTTTGAAGAAGAAAGTAAACGGCAAACAAGAAAAATGCTCCTTTTGGACTAAAGGATAAGCAATAACAATGACTCTTAGCATTTTGTACGAGAGAGTGGCGGACGGACTGCACTTCTAGTATTGTTGCATCAAGACTGTTAGTTCAAGCTGACATGTACTTTTGCTTTCACTGTAATATAGCAAAAGGGCATCTAGATTCATCATTATGCCTCTCATTGACAAACTTTAAGGTTTATCTAGCACTATTTTTAACCCTTTCACCCGCAGACCAACATCGATCACCCTCGCCTTCACATTCGTAATGAACCACAATTGTATTGAATCATCATCGTAATTAAGTCTCACCCTGACTCACTTTAATTTTGAAGATCCTAAAGGCAGACCCGTGGGCGCTATTCCACGGCAAGCAGACAAACATATTCGATCATATTATTTCAGATATATAGGTGCTCAAAAGAATGTATAAAGCGAGAAATGTGATACACAAGTCAATCATTGGTAGAGAAATTGAAGAAAATTGCTAAAACGTAAGTCAACATCTTCATTAGTTGCGGCTTAATTTGTCATTCGAGCATCATACAGTCTACACTTTGTGACATCATGACATTTCTATTCTTCCTATCCGGAGTAATAGTGTGACGTCACGATTTTAGAGATGTTTGAATTATAGAAATAATATTCAATTTTCATGTTGGCCTATTAGTAAGAACGTCAATAACCGAAATTGAGTGTGTTGCCCTTTCCCAGCACTAAGATATCAGCTTTCGAATTTTAAATATCTTTAACAAAACATTATTTGATCCTGATTCCTAACGTAAGGAACCAAGTAACACTGACAGAGTTATGAACAGCGATTTTTGAAATTCAAACACCTCTAGTTTAAACACTATCTACACTACAGGTCTGGTATTTTGCTAAACAGCCTCTTCTAGGATTGCCTTCAGATATCTGGAGTCAAATCGTACTTTTTCCGAAAGTTTTGATTTTTGACATCACTATCCCTCCGCATATTCTATTTACACCAAAGCAGAAATGAAGCAACTTGCTGCAAGAAGTATCAGGTGATATCTTGCAGAATTGACTCAAATGGGACCATGAAAATCTCATCCCTAAGCCCAACGCAAGAAAGCCACTTTAAAAGCAGAAGGAGAAGAGCCCACATAGCTCAGCCGATATAAACCATTAAATTTGAAAATCTTAGCTTTAAATTAGGATGAGTTTGTTTGTTCCTGCTGCAAAGTGACACCTCATCTTAAAACATGTAGATATGTTGTACTCTATTCAAGTGGTAAACCTTTATAAATGACACTTTTAATTTGCAATTTGCATATAACTGAGACGCAATGAAGTGTGACTTCTGATAAGTGGGACAGTTTTATACAACATCTTCACAAGAATGTCTTCTCTTATGTGAGGATTTCTGAGCATTCGCAGTCGGAAATTTCACATTCTAAAGATGCAGATAAATCAAAGCAGCACAAGATGTCAAGAAAGGTGATGATTGGGATTTTTGCGCGGTGACAAACAAATCATAGCAATCCTAAGCTAAGGCTGATTTACCTCTTGCATGCCTTTATATCACAATTATGTTTATAACATGTTACATTTTACGGCCATCACATACTTCGTATTTTGGATAAAAAGGCAAATACAAAAAGGAAATTTAACCTTGGAAGACATTCTATATTTTACTGTAAGGAATACCATGTTGACCTTCCACAATTTTGATTCCGAGTACTCCCTTGTTTAATATTCGGTGGAGCTTTTACCGCTACTTGATGTAAGATTCGACTGAAAATTTGCAATTATCAAGAACAACACAAGGAGATAAACACGGTAAATGTTCCGCACTAAGGTAAAATGAAACTCCTTTTCGCTATTCGCTACAGTTCAAATTATCTGATTACTTCGATTTTAACTGTGTTGATCATCTCGAAAGAGCACACGGAGAACGTTGTTCAAAATAGAAATTTGTCTCCCTCGATCAGCCGCAACATACGATGGTATCACCTAAAGAGCTTCCAAATCCTCCACAACACAACCGCTGTTCCTCCTATCCTTTCGGGCATATTTTAGCGATCTACTTAAGTCAAGGTAACCGTCTATTAACCACTATGACTAAGTATCGGGAAGAAATGGTGAATGGAGCATCCATTAAGTGGGACAATTTTGAAGAAAATCACATATTAAGAACGTCTCAAAGTGGAGCTCTGTACAATTCGAGCAATTTTCCCATGTTACCCTTACACAGAGTATACAGTATGTGCATATTCACAATTACACGCACATTAGAATAAAAAGAGATAAGTTACTTTACCTGGAAATGTTTCAGGAATTTCTCTGGTACGCCTGAAGTATATTTTATTGTAATTGACATTTCAGTACCTGGTTCAACATACCCCTGAGGAAAGATAATTTAATATGTTTAGAGTCGGATCATGTTAAGTTGAGAAATGACAATGTTGAGGAACTAATAGAGCAACAGAATGAAGCTTCTGTTATGTTCAAAACAAGCATTATATTAGAAGCAGGACAGAACAGTTAAACTCCATGTTTCACATCATTTAGCGCGCGAAATTGTACCGGTCTTAGCTCACTTGTCCTTTCAATTTTCCCTCTCGTTATAACGAGAACATAAATATGGAAAGTTTGACACAGAGAAATGTAAATAAATCTTAATGATCCACTGACGTTTCTTGTCATTTGCATTTCATAAATATTCATAATTTCATAGTCTTCTTTCATTCTAATCTACTTTCTTACTACCGTTGTTCACCTCTCGATTTCATCTTTAAACTGTCTTAACAAATACCAAGGGAAATCGGTGACTTCCTCATTTAACAGCACTCTATAAAAATTTCGAGACATCTACTACTAATATTGTAAACTATCAACGTCTGTCTCTTAAAATCCAGAAATATCCTTTATCGGAGTCACTAGAATTACAGCGCATTTGAGTACGACGAAAAATTCAAGCTGAAATATTTAAGCTAATTGTCAATAAGTGCAAGACAAATACTGTGTGCAGTATATTATGATACTATGTACTATGTATAAAAGTACTATGTTTGATTAAATAAGATAACATGTGACATTGGATTCAACATATTGCATGAAAGATGTATTTCTCCAAGAATTAAACAAACATTCGAGAAGACTATTTTATATCATTAGGCATACAGTACTTATGTAAGGGTTACCAGCCGCGTTATGTCATAACGAAGATCGAGCTATATTGATAATCAAGTCATTGGTGCAAAAGTGTTCTCAGAACACGTGACGAGGTATCAATTAAGACTTCTTATGTATGAGAGTCTGTCGAACAACGCCTGCAGTCTTCAAAGGAAACTTTTGAAAGCCTTTTTGTCGGACTTTCAATAAAACGAAGTCAAAGCTGTTTTAAATAATGGGCCTGATGATAACACATATTCGTCGCCAGTGTTACAAGCAAAGGAAGCACACTTTCTTGAACTGCAGAATTCATCAAATAAAAGGAAATGAATGTATATATATACCGTTAACACACCAAATAAGCCAATATTTATGAAGTAGTTTTTAGTAGGCAAATTACGTGGGGTTGCTATCAGAGGGGTTTATACACGGGAAGCTTATTTTCGGGGTCTTACGGTATAGTTATACCTCTGCCGGGAACACCGATAGGCATCCAGGTGTAGGCGTTGTTGTATCCTGTATGTCATGACATTTGAATTCAAATCCAACCTTTCCCAGATTTCGTATAGTTATGTCACCGGACGACAACTGGTCGTACAGCTGAAATGAATAAAAGTAACAATAGATAATGAACGAAAGCACCTGAAGCAAATCAAAGAACATAAAATTAGTTTATTCTATTAAAAAACAATCACGTTAGGCAGCTTTACATAGCGAGACAGCATCAGCATCATCCAAAAAGGAATATCTTCCTGAAGTGGGTATTACGCGGATGTTAAATAGGGGAATAAACTTGTGGAATTTCAAGAAAACAGATATCTCCGCTCTTTTTCTACAAATTTTCAATAAAGTAGTCTAAGAATTTGCATAAATTGGAAAATTGGCATAGAGGTACTTTAATTCAATGACACTTTACCCATAAATTAGTAAACACAGTATTAGTCTCTTGCCCCAAAGTTCTGCATACTAAGTAAAGATTACGCGTAATTATTTAGACTCAACGTACCTGTCTTCCTAAGTCAATAGAATTAGTGTTAAGTTCGTAGTTAATTAGAGAAGCTTGTCCTCTCAATCTTATTCTGTATTGGGGCCCACCATGAACACTACATTTGGCTGTCACTTCCGACAGGCTATGCGCATGGCCATAGTACGTGAACTGGAACTGCTGGCTTTCACCTGATTTGATTGTTCCAAACAACGGTAGAACGTCAAATGTCTGAAAGCATAAAGTAATGATGCATAAATTAGACCTAAGGATATCCTTCAAAACCAAAGAGAACTGTCTGTAGACAAAAACGGTCAGTATGCACTTAAAGGCTATTCATCATGGTTTAAATAAAAGAAGATTTATTGTAGTCTTATGCAACACGCATGCTCCTCTTCCATTAGCTACTACCATGTTTATGGTGGGAGTGGACGCTACTCCAATTCCTGGTCAAGTACTGCTAACTTCCCCAGAATTATTGTTACTCACTTCATCGATCCAGTAAGGATAAGGATGAAAGGGTAACTAAAACGTGGCGCCACTGCCCCTGATCGAACCGTCGTCACTTCATTGTGTTGTGCTCAAATAGCACTGGACCACTTATTCATGGTTGAAAGATATTGATTTAACTTAATTTTAATATTTTTACTTATAGATACGCCATACCACTATAGATAATAATAACATGTATCATTTGATACAGCATATAGCCTTAGAGTAGCAAGTCATCATTGCAACATTTAAAAGTTAGTCAATAGAAGACTACTCATTTATACTTAGCTCTTAGTTTACATACGGCTTCAAGGTCAGAGTAACCTTCAGTTAGCACATATTTTCTTTGACGTTTGCAACCTCTATTACACAGACTTAATCCTTCAATCATGGACAAATAGAAGTTAAACTTTTACTAAATGTCGGTGAAAATGGAGCAAATCACGCAAGACACTTGCTACATGAAAGGGGTGTCCAGGTCTGGTATTATTTGTTTTCTAGACCTCTCCGCTTTGCAGCAGCGAGATCTGACATGCAAGTGCCCAAAATGCTCGTTTTCAAACTGAACAATATTTTGAAACGGGAGTTGGAGAAACTTTCATATTTCATAGTCCAAGGTTGTTGCTATATTACAAAAATAAAACAGGACGTTTGGTGGAAAATATTACGTAGTCATGACATGAATGAACCCCTACGAAAGATGACTCATTACGCAATCAAAAGTAGGCTCTGCACTCTTGAAATACCAATATTGGTCTATTATGACTTTGGCAACATAACTCAACTACTAAGTAAAAACATGTTTAATGGGTCTGTTACCTCTTCAATTGTCACATCCTTCTTTTGGTTCGTTACAGGTCTTGGCGACTCATTCTGGTTAACTTCCTGTTCTGGTGAATTTTCAGGAAAACCGTTTGATGAAGGCGGATCTCTGGAACTTAGAGATCCAGGAGCCGATGAAGGTCTGGACGGACTGTTCTCATCGGATATGATAGCTTCTCCACCAACTTCAGGTACTGGTGTCGGTATTTGCTCAGGTTCTGGTCTGTCCATTTCATTATCGGATAGGTCTTGTCCAATACCTTCAATACGAATTGAGTCCATGTTACACAAGGAGCACATATGTACGAATTTGAACGAAAACTATAGAGTAGATAGTAAATGATTAGGTTTGTGTGACACATATTTGATAACAAGCAACAACTATCCATATTGGGGTTCAAGTCTTCCTTGACAGATACTTCGTGATTGCTAAGGCAAGGTAGTTACCGCAAGACCCTTACGAACATAGACTTCCACTACTCTTGACAAACACTGTCGGTTGACGAACAATTCCATTCCTACATCCCCAATATTGATCCCAGGCTGTGAGTGGTCAATATATGAAGTCCAATAGGTCGAAGTATACCATCACACAAATCCCTTTGTGTATACTGCAATACTTCCTGGTTCGTTATACAACATACCCTCGAAGCAGAATCTCTGGGTATCTAACTTCTGACACCAATAGTAAGGGCAGCGTAGCCAAGGTGTAGCGGGAAGACACGACATAAGTTGCGACTAGCTGTCTGTACCGCTTGAAAAAGTATATCAAATTGAAGGGATCACAGTGTCCCGATGGCGACGACTAAAATATAGCTTCGAAGACTTCCACGAACAAATTCCAACAACTACAATATCCGGTAACGATGCTGTTCTTGACTGGTTAGTGTCACCTCAGCCACACAACTGACCATGCATAGCAAGCCGGATGAGTATTTGCTAGGCTAAAACATCTATGGAATTTATAGTTTGTTAAGAAGGTAAGTGAAAGTAAACTTATTTTACATTCAAGATATCGTGAAAACAAATGCACTTCAGATGCAGTAATGCCCTAGATGAATCACGTTAAAGAGTTATCACTGGCAATTGAATAATAACATGATATAAATATTTTATCATTCTCAACAATCTCACATACTCTATCCAGTATTGGAGTTCACACAGTAAGAAATTAGCTCCTATAGTAAAATTCCGAAAATATAACCAATTTCCTCTTATCTTTAAACACAAATATCTCCCTATATAAGTCCAAGATTATCTTATCGCGAAAAACTAATAACTATTTAACAACCTCTTCCCCCTCCTTACCCCTTGATCGATGAAGATGATGTCGATTTAGAGGTTCCCTTAAAGCAAACTGTCATTGTTACAGTATGGTCCGCAACATAAACATACGAGCAAAAGACTGTACACATCGTAAAACACATTCTCTAGGTTACAGCAATAAATTAAAAGGCAACAAGCAAAAGAAAATTCTGGCAGTAATGGTCAATAATGGGAAATGACTGAATCCTCAACAAGGTAACGGCCATGCTCTGAAGCTTCGCAAACGTCCATGATGCAACGTAGAACATATGACACCCAAACATTCTTTGTGAGAAGTGACGGATTATTCTTTTTGTACTTAGTTCTTCGTTATATATACCGTAGAAGGTGAATTCTAGTGCTATAATATGTTCACAGATTCTTCCGAAATATGATAAGAAATATACTGTTTACCTTCGTCTTCTTCTCTGCCTTCAAAAGCAATCCTTCCATAAACAAAATTCCAGTTAAAATGGACGTCAATGGGGCTGTTGTTTGTGACTCCAACGACCTGAACATGTTCTGTGTCGTTAAGAACACACCCAAAGTCCACCTACGGCGAGTTAATACACCCTTGTGTAAAAATACAGTGCTCTTAAGTAATTATTTTATACTTAACTGCCTGCAGACATGGATAGGTAAGCCACGTTCACTTTGAAGTGCGAGCAGTAACTAAAACTAGAAGAGGCAACTTCTGTTCCATGCAAAAGCTTTAAAGTGGACTGTAATAACAATCATAAACAGAGAATAAAAAAAACCCTTCGTGTATATAGAGAGTGCTAAAATAGTGTTAATCTTTAACAATGACGATTTACCTTCCCAGTTCTTACATGTCGTGTCAGGTATGGAAGTCTAGGGAACAACCCAAAACTTCCGCTATTACTACGCATTCATTCCACAGACCGGTGGTGCGGATACGTAAGTCCATTGTCAATCTTCCTTGATGAATCATCATTCCAAGTCCAATTATTCTACAAAGCAGTTTCAGTTTTGCATCTCCAATACTTTTTATACTATCAAATTCGTCACTACCGCTATGCACCGTAAGAGTTGGAAGTCTGCTTTGGATCGTTCCCTAGAGCACCATTTTTCTTTATGAAGCTCACGATTCACCAACTGTTGGCTATCCATTCTCAAACGTAAGCAG
The DNA here is from genome assembly GCA_010016065.2 of Carybdea cf. marsupialis auct. non (Linnaeus, 1758). Lineage (NCBI taxonomy): Eukaryota > Metazoa > Cnidaria > Cubozoa > Carybdeida > Carybdeidae > Carybdea > Carybdea cf. marsupialis auct. non (Linnaeus, 1758). Next base: position 7,463 of record JAAAKL020002715.1, on the reverse strand, counting down.
AACAAAGATTTCCGTACTTATATTCGTGATGGGAAATTGCAACTGCCTGCTTTGTTCTTGTACAAAAGCTGTATAGCATAATTCGTTGGTTTCCTAACATACAAACTGTTCTAGACATAAAGACGCACTTCTAAGCTCCCAAACTACAGTTCTTTTTCTGAGGCATCTTGCCAAACAACATACCTTTACTATTACTTCACTGATAAAGTTTGACAAAAGCAACCAAGTCCACTTAACACTTTCATCACTAGTGTTGTTCCAGAGCAAAAATCTAAAAGCCACTAGTCACTAGTCAAGTGCTACATAGCGTTCAACAGATTTCCTGGTACGGTTTGTACACACGGTAGCCTGTTTTGGTCCACAAATTGCCCCAGTCTAGTGTAACAATACTACGGCACGAGACTTTGCAAAACTCTGATACTCTTGATTTAAGAATAAATTAATGACGTGAAAGAGGGTTAAATACTGCAAACTCTATGGCGTGTTTTAAGAAAACGAGGAATTGACAGTGCAATACCAACCTTTTCTGTTTCAAATGAAAGATTCGGGTAATAAACCTCTCCTTTCAGTTCTATCTCGTCCTATTAAACAAAACGAAATACACAATCATGATTATCCCAACAATCCAACACCTACATTACTTTGAGAAATCAGTCATTGTTCGTCTCTGTAATTTACATAATACTACGCTACATAATACTAGTATTACATTAACGGGGAATGATGAATAACTATCAGTTATGAAAGCCATTAACGTTATGTTTTTATCCATAAATTTATATAAAAAATTAACTCAATTTTTACGTCTTACGTCCACCTCCACCTTCACAGAAGTTACGTTTAAAGGATAGACAATTTTCTTTCGATAGTTTTTAACCAAATTTCATGTGCCCTGAAATGGCTATACAATAGAAGATTAAGATAAAAAAGACTCTTAGCATCCTTATGTAATAAAATAATAAGATGCCGTTTTCATAACTAGAACGAAGATAAATGGTAAACTTAATCAAGCGATAGCGTGACTGCTAAAAGTGGTATGGGCTTCATGTCGATCATTACACAGAAGTTCGGAACAATTGCATGGTGAAGATACAAAAAGCTTTAATGGTTAATGACCATCGTTCAAGCCGTTCCGATCACGTTAAATAATAATACACGTCTATAACAAACACGGACGTTCTTTGAAAGTAAGAGTTTGCATTATCTTCGCTAGTATACTTGAAGCTACGACTAGACATTCAACTAAGTAATAAAATCCTGGAAAGAGGAACGAGCACATGCACGCTCTGACAAACACGATGATTGGATCAATATGTTGATATGTAGTAACAAGGAACCGGACCCTGAAATGCGATGTGTGGAACGCCAATCAAACAGGATATTAACACGAAATCTGGATAAAGCGGAGTTGAAATAAAATATTCGAAGCTCCAGATAGTCCAAAATATTATTACAACGATTTTTAACATTAAACCCTTGGATAACCATATTTGGAACAAGAACAGGACATCTTCGGAGTCATGGTAAAATAACTAATATAATGTGATTTACTAACAAATAAACATTGTTGATGGTATTATTTACTTACAATATGAGGATGATCTTTGTACGTTAGTTTCAGAGACGACGTAATACTCTTGCTAAAACAATTGTTTTCGAAGGCAGGATCAAACTCAATCAAGAGGACGATTTCTTGACCAATTGCCATTTGAACATCCTACAAGCAAAAAAAGAGAACTATTGTCTGGTCAAATACATCAAACTAAAAGAATCAATTGAACAGTCAAATTTTTACTGATAATGGTTTTGGTTTTTAAAGTATTTGATGTGGTATTGATAGAAGATGGTATTCCCTTTTAAGCAGCCTGTACTAACCACAGTAACCGTTTCGAGATTACCTAGCATAACTAATGAGATGGTTGTCAGCGAGGGTCATAATAAAGAAGTACAACGAAGCGGTATAAAGAGCAGAATAAAGAAGCGCAATAAGGAAGCAGCAAAGCGCCACGGGCTCCTCCGTTTAAACACCACTTACTCAGTTTCGGATGCCCTTAACTTTATTCGCACTACAACCGCCCTGCATTACCAGTTACAAGTACAGATGCAGGCCAAATTCAGCCTCGTAGTGTTAAACAATTTACTGATAGGGTTTACCCAGCCAATTTTGTTAGGTAGAAAAGAAAAAGCAACAGAGGGAAAGGAGTTTTCTGCTTTGGATATGGTTACTGTTGACACTAGATTTAGAAAGCTTCGACATGAGATTTCAAGTTACGGAAACTACAAGCAGTAGAAGTGATCCATGGCCGACCATTTGTGGAAAAGGGGAAAAAATAGGAAGGCCTGTCCTTTAAGAAGATCAACATCAAAGCATAGGAAGTTTCTCATCCTTCAATAACAAGACGAGGTCACACAATCTCATCCTGAACAACGGTGTCCTTTTGAAGAACGATTTACTCAAATCATAACTTAAAGTCATGGTAAAAACGCTTGGGGCCTCTTCTGCATTTTCATGACAATATAACATATGCCTATTTTCGAGGAATTTTATTACTTCTATTTCTTAAAAATTATGCACTTGTTAGGATATCATTTATAGGAATTCTATGGTTGAAATACACTGAAGGCAGTTGTGGTCTTGAAACAGAGTACATAGCAAAAGGCAAAAAGCTGTCATAAGGGAAATTGGCGCTAATGCAGCTTCTTTACGTAAAATGATTGTCAGTAAGACTGACTATGGTATGCCTGCGAGTGTCGTATGAAGCTATACATCGTTGTTATGACTGAGTTAGGAAAGGTTGTCTTGAATTACCTAGGCCACGTGCAAGTTCACAGAAAACAAGTGTGCTACTTGATAATTGACTGATTATTGTATGCAAACGAATCAACATCAAATAGCTTGTCAGCCTTAACTTTAAATCACAAAACGTGATTTGTACGAAGATACTACAAAAATGATTATTAACAGTGACTTTAATTTCAAGTACTAAAAGTGTGTAAGAACTATTGTCATTTTATGAATAGCCTACATATTGAACAGCTGACCAGAGGGAATATTCTACTTTCCGGAAAGAAAGCAACTTAATGTGCATCGTTCGTTTGGCAAGCTCTACGATCACGGTAAGTCATCACCTTGCCGCAATATAACAACGTCTGAAAGTTATTATATGAGTGCCATGTCTGGGAAAGGAGGGAGTGCGGGATTTAGTACGTAATGTAACCAACAATCAAAAAGGTATTTGGGATAGGAGTTGAAACTTTCCATGGATACGATGGGGAAATAAGGTTATGTATAAGTGACTTGTGATCAGCATATCTAAGTGATTGGTATATGACCGAGATCATTAGCATTCCAAAAAATGCAAGATAGAAATGAAAATATAACGCAAAAGTCAAAGGAAGTATAAGTCAGTCTTGAAAAAGTCTTATAAAGAGATAACTAATGCAGTTATACCGCAGATTCTTTGCTATCCATCCCTGACTTCTTAATTTTGCTCTTCTGACCAACTATTAGCGGCAAAAAGGACGTGAATTTGAGGGGCGAAATTGTCATGTTGCTTACATTAAATAGTGTAGGGAAGGCCATATGAAGAGTAACGATACCACAATATTGGGTTATCTTAGTTTACACTTCAACTACATCGCTCTTACAGATAATTGAGGTTTTGCTTACCTCCCTGAGCTAACCTTAACTCCTCTCACAACTCTCTGAATAAAGTGCAGTAATGAAGCAAACTCACCACTTCAGATAAGCCTAAGACTTTTTCATCTACTTCATCGTCTTCGAAGATCATTTGAAACGGGTATTCAAGTTTCATATTAACATCAAGTGGAAGCTTTGACACGTTTGTAAGCACCAATTGCTTTACTTCCTTCAGTAACTCTGTTTCAGGGTACTGTGTAAAGAAAACCATGACAAAGTTACAAGGAAATGCATCAAGAATGATCAGTATAACACATAATTCTAACAACACGACTATGTTTCCCATGAATCAGTTCAATTAAGCAGTAAGCCAGTTCATGAAGCGAAGCCCGTGCATGCACATATAGGGGCAGTACACGCAAAAACTTTTACCATGGAAAAATATTTTCTTCAAAGTGTGTTGATGATAACGAGGAGGAGGAAGATGAAAAGGATGATGATCATGCGGAGAAGGAGGTTGAGTGTTATCATTATTATCATCATGATGATGGCGATAATAATAATGACAGTAATAATAATAGTGAATGTGATGATGATTTTCATCATTATTATCTCCGTTCTCCTCATCACCATAAACATTATCATAATCTTCATGTTTTCGATTTCACATTTTTGCAATCGTAAATAATATAATTGTTACAGGCATCAACTCCATCCTTTGAGAACAATACCAAATTTGCTTTGAAAAGAATACCTCTTTGCTAAGCGTTACCCCTTACTCACTATCCTTGTTCCCTTGTACACATAATGTTGTCATGTACTTCATTACTTGTCTTTCAATGAAGAAAGTTGTGCTAAAAATATTTATAAATACACAATGTGCGTTAATCTTACATTAGTCCCATGGCAAGCTATCAATTTGTTTCACACGGCTTTATCCAAAAACGCAAGACTACTGTATCAACTAGTGTCTGACTGTTAACTTTTGTACAACTTCACAATTTTACATCCTCCCTATGAGATCATTTTATTTCACTTTTGGGGGTGCTACTAAATTCTCTGCTCTTTCAAACTAATGTTATAAAACTTTCAAATTGACAGTTGACAAGTTGACAGTTTAAAAGAATGTGATTTATCATGTCTGGTTATATTGTCTTTCATTCAAGTAAACTGTACATGTGACAATCTAGAATAGTTGTAAATATATAAGCTATAAATAAGTTTCTACTGACAGATACAGTAAATTCGTTTTTGCTGTGCGTGCCAGGCAATATGGCTGGCTACAACTGCATACCTTCATAACGCAAAAGCTGATGTTCTTCTCGGAAAATTCCAGCAGAGGCTTAATAAATTCAGCGTGAAGGTCAACTTTCATAATTTTATCCTTTCCCATACTGCTACCTATGATAGCGTAGCAAATCATTCTTTCGCGAACAACCTGAGGGCTGTAAAAGAAATGGAAGCCGTAAAAAAAGGCATTTGTTAACAATTGTATCCACGTAGATGAAACCTTAACGTTTCATACATGCAAATGTCTAATGTTCAGCCATGGTGTAACTACTCAGCAATTTAAATTGTTTTTTAAAATCCATACCATAATAAAACCCCCACCTATATCTCTGTTACAATCTTCATATCGTCGCCATTCAAAATCTACAATGGGGATGAATTTAGCACCCACTATTTTCAGCCGCGTCATAGCAATTGCTGTTCGAGTAGTGAAGCATATTTCGTTGGAGAAGGCATTTTACTTACCACAGTATGCACAATTTGTGAACGACAGAAAGGAGCTCGAAAGCTCCAAGGAGAGAAGGACAGCAGCCCAAACGGGACCGAGATGGGGAACTCAAATAATAGGAAACCAGTATGAGAACAAGAAAAGGAGAAAAGAAGAAGAAGATGGAGAAGAAAGCACAATCAACAACAGTAATAACAATAACTATAGAGACATCAAAAACATGTTGATGATGACGGTGATGATTATCCTGAGAGAAATGATGAAGAAGTACAAAAAGAAGAGAAAAAAAAGAAAAAGAAAGAGAGGACAAATAGAATATGAAAAACAAGATAAAGAGAAAGGAGAAGGGTAAAGCTAATAAAAAAAGAGCCGATGCGATGTTCTCCCTTGAAGAGCAACCCAAGTCTACATGCGAGTGGTTGCGTTCGATGTTCTGATGATACTTACCTTCATAGACAGGTGTCTCAAATAGCCCGGTTTATCTCACATCGAGAAAAGCGAAATAATATTCCTAAACAGATTAAAAGTTAGAACACTATTTACTTTTCTATAAGATGTTTATATTCTATATTCTTGAGGGGCATATCGTCTTCTCCAGGGCCAAATATTAGTACTGAGAGGTGCATCGTAGTTACAAGCAAGTTTGATAGTTACGGAAATTTGATGCAATCCGAATTGCTTTGAGTGAAATCTGAAGTATTCGCATACATTGCACATTCACCAAAAATAAGAAATTATGCTCATTTATAGATTACAAGTCACTTCTCTTTTCAAAGTTACCACGTTTTCCCTGATTAAAAGTACTCACATATCAGTATATCCTTCGAGTGTAACGTGATGTTTCTGTCCTGGATTCAGCGTCAATCTCTCAGGAATCAATTTAAATATCGGCCTTGGTGGGTCTGCTGGAGGAGGCATTTTCTGAAATGAAAAAGGATGACACTTGCAAATTGATACGCCTAATGACGTCATATTGCCACGTGGGTCAAATCTTGACAGTTTAAAAATCACCTGGACATACACACATTTCTGTGTCACTTGAAATCTTGTAATAAGGGTAAATACAAGATTCGTAGGCCCACTAGATCCCCCATATCTGGCAAAATCAAACCTTCCAAACGGTATACGGTCTTACGGCACTGATACGATTAATCTTATCACAGCAGTTGAAACAAGTTGAAAGTACAATAAGTAAAACATTCAAGTTTGACATTTGTCAATTATCATTCTACTAAAAAAACAAAAATCTTAGTAGCTAAACTACTATGTGTGTAACGTTGATTCTATCATAATGAACATGAGCAGCAAAACTTTAAAGTTAGATGAAGAAATGGTAAAATTTTCAATATTAAGAAAAGCCTAAAAATTAGAATTGTTTTCAAGAATAAAAGGATGCTTTTCACGATGTCAACGACGAGTCCGCTGACCTAATTTATCATTTCATCATTGAAAACCAACAGTTACACTGGAATTGCAATCAGCACTAGTTATAATCTCACCTGATACTTTACGTCGTCCGGGTTATGGGTTGGTTTCTTCTTTGATTTGAAGTGAGGAAATCCTTCTGTCACCCAAAATATTTGCTGAGCTCTCTTCCCCTTGTTCATCAACGTGAAACGTTTTTGACAAACCCTACTGCTAAATCGTGGGCCAAGGTCTACCACTGGAACCATCGGTGGGTCGCTGACGATAGTAGTTCCAGTTCCCTGTGCTGTTAAGTTAATTGTATGGCTTGCATTGTTGACAATCGTTAACGTAAACTTATCTTGAAACCTAAGAGAAACAATAGCGACCATTAACACCAATACGGGCGTACAAAATACAAATACAAAAATCTGACATTTGCACTCTTAAGATATGATTTGTTCATAGATTTTCTTACCCGGATAAAATTATGCCTGATATTTCGAGTTTTCGAAAGTATAGTTAAGCTATCACGAAAATTTTAAGACTTTAAAGAACCGTTACGGTTGTGGTCCACACATAAAGAATAGAAATGTGGCCTAAACTTCTTATGCATTTGATTGACAAATAGTATCTATAATATTGGCAGTAATAACATCACATACATTACAGCCTCATCAT
>JAAAKL020002714.1:0-25133 GCA_010016065.2 Carybdea cf. marsupialis auct. non (Linnaeus, 1758) | reverse complement strand
ACCGGATGTAGTTTATTGTCATACCCAGGACATTTATTATTATTATTATTATTATTATCACAGTAATTGAAGTAAATGTGGCAGTCGCCCACATGCAAACTCCCATATTGCTGAATATTTCTAGGATCATAAGAAAGGTAATGGACTTTAAAGAAAGACTCCAAGACTTTGTGGATAAGCGTGGTTTATGATGGCGATGATGATTATCCTTAGTCCTACTCACTAGGTCGATTTTCAGTAAGCTCTGCAACGTGAATAGGGTTAATTCAGAAATGGCCTAGATCTGGTTTTAAAATACATCGTTGGTAACTGTACCATTGATCTCTAGTCAAATATCTGATGCATAATCTTTAAGAATATTTGATTAGGGTTTTCGTGCGAGGAAACTCTTTCTAAGTATTTAAACTATGTTTAAAGATCAGTTGATGGCATATTATACTTGTACGCAGAATTTTCCTTTCTCAAGGAATGAATAACGGATATAGGCCTACGTGTGAGGCTTCGAGGTCAATACGTGTGGATGTTACTCTACTCCTCTTTAACTGCCTTTCCATGTGGCTCATGAAATTTAACTGTTTAATATGTTTGGAAACATGGAACAGTGATACAGTAAGTGGTGAATAGTAGGAGATGCCATGGGTATTCCTTCTTTGCAGAGGCATTAGCATTGTGTAATACTTTCTCATTGACATTTGAGCAAGTCATTATGTCTATTATCAAAGAAAGTTCAAATTTGGATTCAAACATAAATAGATAGAGCCCTTGAGAAATCCGCTACTGATGGATTTTCGGGTGAGGGTGTTGTGTATAGATTAATTAAGATTAACCCGCGATAGATTAATGCTAAATAACAGCTAGTTTACTTCCTCTCTAATCTTTCCTACTTCTAACTCCTATTCTCGTAATCTCATAGTCTATTCACAAATTATTTACATAGAATTTTACTCATGTATTATGATTGTTATTTACATCATAAATTGTAATACCTGTTTAGGGTTCATGGATACAACAAGGTGTGAACGTGTGGGTGGCTTTCCATACAATGCCTGAGAAAAACCTGCCTTTAAGATCACTGTTTTTGTGTCATTTTTGATAGCAGAGTTTTAATTTTTAGCACACATCCATCTTTATCCCTCTTCCTGAAAGCAATCAAGATTTTGAAATCGCCAGAAACTGTTTAATCCTATTCAGAATGGGGTATTTTTTGAGATGGGTAGATAGGGAACCCTAGGTAGTTAGGGAACCCTAGGTAGATAGGGAACCCTAGGTAGATAGGGAACCCTAGGTAGATAGGGAACCCTAGGTAGATAGGGAAGCATAGGTAGGGACCACTACGAACAGAATTACTTTTGTTACATGTCAGCTTGCGAACCAGGGCAAATGTCAAAGTCTATGAAATTAAATACTCTACTTTAACTGAAGTTATCACATTGAGTAATTGAGGCGAAGTCGTAATGCAGTAATAAATATCTATAAAAGTAGAATTTAGGTAATTATTGTTTTGTAAATGCGCCCCGAGACTCCTTAGATTTCAAGTGACTTTGAAATCTCCCTATTGAAACATTCAACAAACCTCATCTCATCCACAAAAATCTTTACTTGCCGTTCTTTAAGCGGATAGTTCATTTAGCTGAACAGCCGTGGCCCTCCAAGAATTTCTGTCCTGTGCCAAGCGGTGTATATCAGTAAAACGTCGTCCACCACCATATTCGCAGACGTTGTCACTGAAGCTTGTCTTAGGACTTCCTCTACGCCTATTACGATAAACGGACCCAATACGCAGATCTTTAGAGCCGTCATCTTTCCTAAGGACATGTCCGACGAATGCCATTTTCTTTTTGGCTATGGTTACCAAAAGCCTTTGAACATTTTATTCAAACCCTTAAACAGGCCCCAAATCATCCCCAGGATAATCTGTTTCTTACAAATTCATTCACTTCCTTATCAATCTTAGCCCACACCCCTTAGAAGTGAAAACGGGCCTAGGATTAAACAACGAAAACAAGGTGTCACGTGCAATAATCATTAGGGCCAGTGTGCAGGCATTTTTGTCAGTCCATGTCTTCGAAAGGAGATGGTCAGCTGACCACCATGACTTCCGTAAGATTCATCAAATTCCGTCAGAGTCGTCAACAGCACATGACAACAAATTGTATCGACGGGATAAAAAACACCAGAGAATGAGAGGAATCAAATGTCAACATGTTAAAACAAATAATGAAAACATTATGAATACCGCAACGTAAATATTCAAACTAATTAGACTCCTCTAGAAGCAATTTTAATAAATTGGTCTGGTGCAGTTTAGGACTTGGGTCTGATAACGGTTCGGATTTTGTTATCACAGTTGACGGCAACTCGAAATATTGACAAACTTAATGATAAACAACGAACTTCTGCGCAAGTAGTAAAGGTTACTTCTACCTGACAGTACACACATTTTTAGTAACAGGGCCATTATGCAAGTCAGGCCCATACCAGCCAAAATTTAAACACGATAAGCTCTTGATTCTTTCTTTGATACATTCATAGACCAAATATGTATATGGATATATTTAGAAACCAAACTTTGGAATGATTTGCCTAGTGTCGGGAATCCCCCCTAGAGCATAGGGTGACCTTGGTCTGCAGAAAATTAGAAATAATTCATTTTGTGAAATACTTCATCTATTTTCGTCTTAATTGGCAGGTTGCACTATTCCAACACAACGTGGATCCTACTTCATGTGAGTCGTATGAATCTTATCACGCAAGTAAGATTGTGTAATATCTAATCAGCCATCCTGTACATATTGAACTATAAGTCGTAGTTAATCATTCAGATGAATCAAAGGAGTTGTTGAGATGAGGTTATTGTTTGAATAGAAAGTGTTCGAAAAAGGTAAAAATACAGTTTTTACTGTTGATTATCTGTCACACTAGTATCTAGAGCTAGCTTCAAAGGCCAACATTGAGAATAGACAGTCATCTAATTTCAACATCCAGAGGTCTAAAAACAGTTGAAGCCTCGAATAAATGTAGACGTAGATTCTTCATAAAGGTCAAGCTAAGAGAAGACGATCTGTTTTGTTACTGTTTCGTTACTGTTTTGTTACTGTTTTATATTGAAGAATCCTCTACAGTAGAGAAACAATATAGAAATGCTACCATCCACTCAAGTACTTCTCTGCAGAGCTCAGGGATACCAGGTGTAGAAGTGAAATATGAGACCCATATTAATAGCATTTGCAAAAACTACTTTGCTCAGCAATACAAGTTACGTACAATTAGAAAATACTTAACGAGAAGAAACTGAGATCCTAGTACAATCATTTACGACACGTGATCTTGATTATTGCTATGGCTTACTTGCTGATTTGCCATATTATAAAATTAAAATATTACGATGCGTTCAAAATGCTGCTGCGAGAATGATCAAAGGAATTTACATCGCCGACAGAAATATTGAGGGGGTTACATTTTGAAGTTAATGAAGTGAGAAAATGTCGCTCGCCATAATTGGGCGACGAAGAAAATGTTGAAATCTGCTTCTCAGAAGCGGCTTCTAACGCACATTCTGACATAAATAAGAAGCTATTTTGATCGTACAATATTGAGAAAACATACTTTGACCCTAAATATTGGGGGGCTTCAACCCCCTAGCCCCTTGACAATTAAGTTCCTGATTTATAAATGTGTGAAAATAAGTCCAGTACTGCCATGTCTTCCCATACAATATAGAATATCAGATAAGCTTCTTGTTTTGGCATTCAGTCAAGAAATTGCACTGCCCCAGCATACCTTCTAATCTTATTATGCCATACAAACCCTCAAGGACGCTGAGATCTTCGAGTAATAACTTTTTTATGGTTCCAAAACAAAATCCAAGATATTTGGCCCTCAATCCCTTACTGACAGTCCAATTACCCAATGGGACCAGCCTCCTCCATATGCTAGGCCGAAGCCACTGCCGGTTTTTGGCAAGAGGGGGCCCTGTGCCATAAAGTGATTTGGGGGCTCTTTAGTGCCAATTTTTTTCTTCAGTGAGCTGTGCGGGGCCCTCATTGCAATCTTAGGTGCAGGACCCTGTCGGCAGTCGGCACCCCCCCCCCCCAAACCGGCAGTGGTCCAAGCCACTACTAGGTTACTTTTTCCCCTTTGGATGACAATCTATTCATGCTTACAGTCCACTCTCTGTTCTATCTCTTGAAACAGTTTCCCACTTCACGAGAGCAGATGACAGAGTGCGAATGCGATCAAGCTGTGGGCACATGTATTCACGTGGCTGCTAGGATGAACTAAGATCTCGTGTGCGACCGAAGACTTCACTCACGAGTTAACTACAGAAGTACTGATGATAGTAAAGGAAGCTTGAGTTGTATGACGGAACCGTCGTGCACAATATGCTACAAGCACAATTTAGCAGGTTTCGGAGTAGTTTTGAATGAGTGCGTTCTTGATAATTATTGTATTTAGACTTACGGCAATTTTAGACGAGGTTTTTCTGAATATGATATTTAAAAAGACGAATGGAGACACATTGAAAGAACACGGGCAAGCTGGACTGCGGGGGTCATTTCGATATCAATTTCGACATTGAAGTCACCAGAAAAAATGTCCTCGATTTCTGAGATTGAGTTTTAAGACAGGAAACCTGAAGAAGTAAACAAGCAATGCAGTGGCTTCCTTTGGAGATGTTCCCGACCACGTTAACCTGGTCCATAGAGTCTCAAAGGTCAAGCTTGGACTACGTTACTACAGTAAGTAAACAATTGAACTTTCCGGATATCCGCTGTAACTGATAGTTTTGCTACTGAAGTACAAAAGTTTCCATTAAATTGTGTTAAATTTCCATGTAACTTACTAACCGAACTTCAGCTAGTTCAAAAAGTTCTCCAGATTTTCCCATGTGCCTATACACACAAATTAAAGCATCTTGAGGCTGCATTGGCTTGAAAACCTGGTGCCAGTGGTGACATGTCCAAAAGTTCTTAGCAGAGGAATGAGAAAGCTGAATAAACACAACTGTTAGTGTTATCAGCTAAAAGAACGCTGCTTCAAATTTCAATCACCGTTCTTGGCAGTCTCTAAATTGTACAGAATCCGGTCCACTTTCCAGTAGAATAATTTTTTACTTATATTACCAGTTTTTCCAGTGGAAGTGGTAACTAGTAGCAGTGATACGAAAGGTAGAGTGCAGGGTCGGCGAAATGGTTCTAGGGATGTGTGTTGGGGGGGGGGCGGCAAATGGGTGTGTGAAGTAATGGTAAGCAGGTCCTAAAACTAAATATTTTACATGCACAATGTTTCAGATCAAACTTTCAGGGCATGGTCCCCCCGCCTCCCTGTTTTGACGGCTCTGGAGTGCATTATCATTGGAAGATGTTTTTCTTAGTCATTGCCATAAAGGAATACAACTTTGGATCTTTGTTGCTTCTTGATAGTAACAACTTGCAATCGAGGAATGCCATTTGGTCGATCTCACGATTTCAAGTCCCTGCTGCATCTATATTTGAAAACCGTCGCAACTAAAAAAATATTGGGTTCTCCACAAGATTTACCTTGCTCATGTACTGCAGACGCTTTCGTACGTTGCATGAAGTCTACATTGCTGTTATTGTTCATTTCGACTAAGTACTATTTTTTCCTTGCTCACGTAACAAAAAGTCAGGCAAGAAATGAAAAAGAAAAATCCAATTTTACGATGACGTTTATCCCTATCAAGTTCGACTATCAAAATAAATTATTTACATTACGTACTTGACTCTTGAAATGACAGTAGCTACTATAATATCATATAAGAGTGGCAATTCTAAAAGTATCCTTAAAACTGATAAATGATGATCGCTTCATATGCTAAAACGTACACCCAACAATGGTTTCTATTTGGTACTACTTGCTGAAACTTTACATATTCTGGAAAGAAGATATCTGCACTTGTCTGTCCTATCTGCAGTTCATCTGGAAACCAAAACCATCATCCAATCGTCTTCGTTTTCGTTCACGTAGACCTTCAAAGAATTCCTCAATATCTTCTTTGCGAACAACCTTAAAGAATAAAAAATTTAGAGTTAAAATTTGTATGTCTTTTCATTTGATAAGGGTTATCAGGTTTATCTTGTGTTTACTCTCTGGTCTCTGATAGACGGGGGGGTGGAATAGTAGAGGGGCTGAAAAATTCTCAAGAATTAATAGCCGGGGGGAAGGTTGCAAAAAAAGGACCTTCCTTACTTCATGGAAACAGGTTTAATATATAACAATGATGTGCAATAAACGGTTTATAGTAATTTATATATGAACGAAATATTAACAATAGATAATAACAATAGTATATATACTTCAACAAATTCAAGAGTGTTTACGCACGGATTTATAAATATTTAATACTGCTCTTCATGAACGTAATTTATACAATAATCATGGAGCTACAATGTTTTAAGTCTTGTATGATAGATGTCCAGCTTGGAACATTCTGTCAAAATTAATAAGCGGGGGAAGGGGAGGGGAAGTCTATTAGAGACCAGAGAGTAATTTACAACTTCTATTAACTAAAATCTGCTTTGTGAATTCTACTTTTACCTTTGCATTCCCTTAGAAGTTTTCTCTGTAAAATGAGAGGGGTGGCCTAAGTGATGTGGATGGGGATCGATCACTGAGTAAAGTTGTTATGGCGGGGAAGATATGATAATCTGCCAATCAACCGAACGATGACAAAACGTCAAGGATCACCGTCCTATGCTCCAAGTGGCATCGATAATATACTTAATATAAACTTAATTCAAGCTAAAGACTGAGTTTCCCAATCAACTAAAGATGCAGATTTTACAAATAAAGTATCACGAATCGCATAATTTTCTTTGAACACTACAATCCGTAAATGCGGCGGGAAACTGTGACGTCACGATTTTGAAAATATTTGAATTTTGGAAAAAATACGTAATTTTCATGTTGGCCTATTAGTAAGAACTTAAATAGTGAGAGCTTTGTCCTTTCCTAACACCGAGATATCAGCTTTCAAAGTTTCAAACCTCTCCAACAAGTCCTTATTATTTGATGCTGGTTCCTAACTTAAGGAACCAAGGAATATCAACAGAGATTTGACCAGATATTTTTGAAATTCAAACGCCTTTACTTTAATCACTGTATACACTACAAAGCTGCTATTTTGCAAAACAGACTATTCCAGGGTTGCCTTTAGATATCTGGAGTCAAATAGTACTATTTCCAAAATTCTTAATTTGTGACGTCACCACTTTCCGTCAGCATTGGAAATCATTCGTGGTATCGGAATAGGCACAGATGGTAAATGCCATTAGCCTGATTCCTTACATGCCACACGCTTGGGTTCTTCCTATAAACATGCACCCTCCGCTTCCTACTTATACTTGAGTAAATCTCCAATATTTGAACAGACAATCTGTTATCCATTCGAGATTACTTTGCTCTTATCTGCCACCTCAGGTTTAAAAACCCCAAGTATTATTAAGGAAAGTGGCTCTGCCATAAGGCAGCACTTCCTAAAAATCCAAACTATACTAAAATGTGTGCGGATAGTCGCTGCCGTATTACAGGCCGTCTTTCATTTGGCAGTTCTTGAACCTATCCACATGAAAGTAAAAAAGAACAATAAACGTTTGCGTAGCAGATAGAAAGACCTTCTCAATTTATCGGGCCTCAGATGATCCCTTAACTCTAGCCGACACTGATTGATAAAAAAGAGAATTCCAATCACACGGTCCCAACTCTGACAGGCTCCTATAAATAAACAACTGGGTCCAGTTTATAATTTTTTTGATCTTTTTTTTCATTTTATTTCTAGGAATCGAACTGCCTCGTTAGTTTTGGTCTTACGCACAGTTTGACGTTATTAGGAACAAATCCGACGTCATAAGGAACAGGGAAGTTCAGTTGTTCATGCTGAAAAACTCAATACGAGGAAAACATGTCGGCGGCCAGCAGTGAAGTTTTGAGCTTCTTACACGCTTTTACGTGAAGTACACTCAATGTGCGCCAAAAAGAAGAGATGGAGGCTTTTCACGTCAGTACAATCAATAAAATACCCAAAATTTTCTGACCACTGGCGGTACTCTTAAGTACAAATATGCTTTCGCTACTTCGTGCTATCTTCATTCTTCTTACATACATGCCATTCACAAACTATCAATCACACTCCCAATTTACGAGATCAACACCATATGTTCACTGGCATTCAAAATTGTACGTTTTGTGTGGGTATGCAGGTATTAGTGATTATGTGGTGCAAGTTATGGGGCTAACCACGTCTTCATTCCATGATTCGTTACAAAACAAACGTGCTGTCTTTGAGTTCTGAGGTTTCGTTAACTTTGATGCATCACATCCTCCCCCGCCCCCATCCACGGTGCAACGAAAAGTGACTAACTTCTCTTGCCCATGCCAACCTTACGTAAAGTGTAATGGTCCAAAAGTAAACAACAATTGGCTATTTGTTTCTCCTTCATGTAAATCCTTCTGTAACCTTGATATACATGATACTACAAACTTCCATTACCTTTCCTTCACCAGCAAATCCTTTCAGATAGTCGGAAAGTTCTGACCTCATGTCGTTAAACCCTAGACAAAAAATTATAATGAAGGTTTAAGAAATTAAAGTAAAACGTAATACTTTGTCATCTAATGACCTGTTAGTGACACAACGTAATAACTACAGTGATGTTGTAACGGTATTTCCCCTCTTTACACAACATCACTCTGTATTTCTAATTGCTGTATGTCGTCAGCAAACATGTGAAACGACATTCCGTAATTGCGCAAAATACCTCCTAAAAGACCAGTGTATAGAATGTGCAACAGCGGTCAAAGTTTTGATCCTTGCGATACTCCGCAATCTATATGTTTTTGTGAAGACCTAACATTACTTGGAAATACAAACTGCTTGCGATTGGTAAGGTACTAACGGAACCAATTCAATGCATTTCCGGTTATTCAAACTAGGTATACAGTCTAGAAAAGAGGATGTTATGATTGACTGTATCAAATGCAGCCGAATGGTCCAAAAGGAGCAAGGTAACCGATTCTTGGCTGTCTACGGCACGAAGGATACCATTTTGTAGAAAGAGTGCAGCCTCTGTGCTGTGACAAAGTTTATACGCAGATTGGTAGATTTCATGAAGTTCATTGACAGCTAAATAATTCAGCAATCGAGACGCTACCACATTTTCTGTAGCTTTCGAGATTAGACCTAGATGTGATATTGTAACGGTAATACCCCCTACTAAGTATCACTGTATTTTTATTTGTTGTATTGCCGTTTGCTTCTGCTCTTGGTATTTGTCCAACCATGTCAACCTCATTTGCTGATCATGTATAATGTTGCTTTTGTATGTTGCTCTGTCACGTGTATCTGCTATACTTTTCTGTTTCTCTATATTTATCTGCCTTCGTCATCTTTTGTCTTGTGTGTCTCTCTCTCTTTTTGCTTGGCTGATTTTAATTATAGTAAATAGTAAATATAAGCAGCTTTATGACGCTTGTAAATCAGATGTTATTTGTAATTCAGGATTGTTTGCTTTGTGTTGTTTATGGATTGAGTTTCAAGTAATAGATTGTGGATGCCTGAAGGCTGTTGGAAATTCTGGAGTCTATATTTCGTTTTGGATCTTTAGAACCCGTAATAACCTATCTGTACCATTACAATGGAAGCTGCCTGGGTTATGTAGAAACAAAATAATGATTATTACTAGGTAAGTGGAGGGATATACATAGATGGAGAAGAACTGGAGTTCGTGAACGAGTACAAATACTGTTTACAGCAGACAACGAGATGGCAAAGGAAGTGGAGCAAAGAATAACATCAGGACGGAGAAGGTTTGGCCAGTAGAGCACATTCCCAGAGGATAAGAAGATGCCAACATGTATGAGAAGAAAGATCATGGACACGGTCATACTACCAGCAATGACCTACGGCGCAGAGGCGTGGTCCTTGACAAAACATCAAAAGCAGAAACTGGAAGTGGCCCAAAGAAGCATGGAAAGAGCAATGCTAAATGTCGATAAGAAGGATAAGATCAGGAACGAGATTATTAGATCAAGAACGGGAGTGAAAGATGTCATTCAGAGAGCAGAGCAGGCAAAAGGTCAGAGGCAGGTCAGATCGCCAGAATGGACAATAGAAAGTGGACCAAGAAAACGACAGAGTGGACACCAAGAGAGGGAAGGAGAAGGAAAGGAAGACCGAACAGGAGGTGGAGGGATGAGATCGAAGAGAAGGCCAGCAGTACGTGGACACACACGGTGCAAGAAGGGAAGGCGTGGAGAGAGCTGTGGAGAGAGCTGTGGAGGTCATCCGCCAGCAGTGGTGCGAACGGCTAAGAAGAAAGAAAGAAAGGTAAGTGGATACTAATTGCCACACAAAGAAAATATTTCTTAAGCAATAAATAACTGCCTTTAATGAGTTACTAAACATTGACTGCCAGACCTTATAATGGTGCATGGTAAACTACGGTATGCGAAACTGGTGTAAAGGGCAAACAAGAAGTCCATGCCATGTCATTCCTTGCATCATAGGTAAGAAAATACAGTACTTTGGGCCCATCTCTTTTCAACGAGGCACTAGATGAATATCCCGTTTAACTAGCAGGGTTTGTTAATAAAACATCATGACCGAATCTCAGGAATCAAGGGATAAGAGAGTAAGTTGGGAGCGATTTCGTACTTATATTTGCATGCACCTCAAGAAGACACCTACTCGAACTAAGTAAAAATACCTGTCAACGTAAAAGAATAGCGAAACAGAGTCGTTTGTAAGTGTTTGCAGAAGCTAATCTTAAGGTTTTGAGAGCAGTCGTGCATAACATTCCCGCCAATAATGACTCTTACAGCAACAAGAAGCCTCTCATTATGACAAGCGCTATAAAAGACGTGCACCATGTGTGTTTACTATGTATGGCTGGCTCAAACAAAAGGAAGACCCAAGACAACAAGATCAGCAGTTGTAATTATGAACTCAAATAGGAATGTGCAACTGCAAGGAAAGTATGCCGACATTATGTAAAAGCAATCCAAATAACATGCATGACCTTAAATATGATAGAATCTAGGTATATTCTAACAAAAGAAACTAAGTATTTTCTAACAAAAGAATCTAAGTATTTTCTAACAAACGTCTAACCTTGAACGACCTCCAGTTGTTGCAATCTTCCCATCCTGCCAAGTGCACTCATGGCATTATCGTAACTATCTGAACGACTTTCTTTGGCCTTCCTCTCGTACTCTTCCAGGGTATCAGCGTCACTTGTAATAAATTCCATGCCATGCTCTTTGTAAAGGATCTGAGAAGAAAAGGGGAGAAAATTGGGAATCTCTTCGGCTAACGTGACTCAATTAAATACAAATTTCTTTTACATACATGAGAATCACAGTCTAAGACAGAATAAAAAGGACTTTCCTTAATAGTATTTGTGTCCCTAAACTATAATGACACGGCGCCAGAAAATTTGATGTAAACACTGAATAATCGCGGCACAAACTGAAAATTTACTCCAAATTGTATCAGATAGATACGCTGGGATGCCTAATGCAAGGTCTTAATAAACGGGGGTTGGGAGCGTTTTAAAGAAATTGATAAACGGGGAGGTCAGAAATTCGTAGAAATAATGGGGTTTACGTCATTTAAGGAGAAACGAGCATTTCATATGCTCAGAACTCTTCAGGTAACAAATGTAAACAAACAAATGAAGAAGATACAAAAAAGAAGTATCCAATCAAACCATATAAATTTTGAAAATTAACAAGCGTCCCCCCTTGTATTAGGTACCCGAGAGTGGATTCCATGAATTTTCAATATAATTTATAGCTGAAATGAGAAGCTTGTTTTTGACCTCAACGTGATGTATGTTCCGTTGAATGAGCCAGGTTGTGGTCTTGCAATGCTTTGTGCCTGACGGCACTATATGCAAGCTGAGGTATGGATGTATTAACAAGTGGATAACCAAGTGAAAGATCAGTTTATTTTACCTTCTTCATGAATGATCAAAATCTTGCTTTTAATTACGTCGCTTACTGACATAGAGCTGCTGCGGCTTTATCAGGGTTTCCCTGATATTAGCTCTGTTTTTACTTCCCCTAAGAAATTCCCGACTTTTGTGAAGTTTTCAGGTTTTTACGTTTCCCTTAGTCTGTAGCTGCTCTGCAATATAGTCCTGGGTGATGAAGGTTAATAGTACTCACGATGCATCGATTTATTACTATTAAAGTAAGGAATTTTGTATTTTTGGAGAACCGGGGTATCGCATTGCACTACCAACCAGTGTTTCGGATGCTCGCCTGATCTTGGGACCGATACGCCGCCATACAGCGGAGGCCTTTGGGAAATAGTCACATTTATTGCGTCTTCAACTTATTCTGAGAAATAGTAATGGCATGTACAATATAACTTGCGGTTCTGGCTGAGAATTCAATAATCCGAATACTAGGCGTTCACGAGACAGACAGTGTGCTACTTGCATAGTTCGTCAGTTGCGTGATATGTTCATACTTTCGTATGTTTACTTGTAAGTGCGATTTTATGTAACTAGTGCAGCCCTAATATTGAAGATGCTACTGATTCTACTGAAGCCCATAAGCACAAAGAGCTAAACCTGTCAGTATGACTAGAAACACCACCAATGGCGTTATCGCATTGACAATTATAAGGTATACGTGAAGATAACTTTCAATGTGTATATGCACCGTTCTGTGTTGCTCTATCTACTTACGTTTGGTTCTTTCATATATCAACACCTATGTGATATATGCATGTGTGTCGTTGCATTAGTAATTACTGTTGCAACAACTGTCTTGGCACTTACCATGCACGGTTCGCATTTACACAGTGACTTTCGCCATTGCGTTGGCCAGAACATAGCTGCTACTTTCTTGGGTAACTTGATCTCTTTTTTCAGTGCCTCTAACTTGCAATCGATGATATCATTTTCTTTAGAAGCATCGGTATCTTCCTGTAGTAACAAGGCCGAAACTGAGTGATGACTACCCATAAGGGTCAACCAGAATCTTACTCACAACATTAAGTTTGGGGTAAACAATGCATGTAGCAAAGTACAATTGGGAAAAAAGGGCAGCTTAGACTAAATACAGGACACGTTAATCTGAACAGCGTTTCCAATTAAAGGGGACTACGAGGCACACTACAGCGAGCTGTCAACACCATACGATTAGGGGCAAATAAAATTGTAATAGGTACGTAGAACGAGGCATGGAAACATTTTAACGGTGTCAGTCAGAACTCTGACAGCCAGATGGGTGTTGCTTTGACCAAGCAATGCCCGTAGAACTGACTAGTTAATCGAATAGGCCCGATAGAAAGACATTTTTTCAGTCGACAAAGCAACGATTTTCTTATTTTTGTGTAGACTGATTCCAAAACGGTCAAGTGAAAGCCAGAGTTAGGTGCTCCACTGATTGCTAAATATAACATCAATCTGGCAGTCAGAGTTCTGATGTGCTATTTTGAAAACACAGTTGGTTGCTAGTTTCATTCCTTCCTTTTCGTGTTCTATTCTGACGATTTTGTACTCCAAGAAATGCCAGAAGCAAAACCTTGAGTCAATGGTGTCATTACTTAGTGCAATTTTTAGAACGATTGTTGTGGTGACAAAACCCTATGAGAACTAGCGGAAACTATTTAGATGCCTGGGAGGAACTTGTAACCAATATCAGGCATCTCGTTACAATAGTTAAGGGCAGGGTAAAGCGGCTGCGTTAACATCTCAGAGCTAATAAGATACAAATAAGTAAAAACACACAAGATGATGTACGAGGTTCCTCACTGCCTAAGGTACAGCCAATCGTTTTTGCGAAACTTGTTTTTTGGGAACTAGTGGCATCATCTTTGAAGTGAACAAAATACGACACATCTTACAACCTTTCTCATACTTTCAGAAATCAAGCCGGAAACAGCGGAGCAAGAAACAACATTACGTTACTATTAGTATGATAAGAAACAACTCGAACAGTAGATTTGGCATTGAAGGACGCAACCCAAAGGACGCAAGATATGCTCATATCATACAGTACATGCTTATCGGAAATGAATTTTACCACCACTGCACTTGAGATATAGGAAAAATAAAATAAATGAACTTTAAAAGTACACATTAAAATACACCCTGGTTCAGTGCATAATTTGTATCATCCCATCCACTTTATGACTTATAAATAATATACTTTGTAAGTCGAAAATTATCAACTTGAACATACCTTTGAGTTCTCATCTTTGTCCTTCTGTGATACTTCCACTTCGTTTTTATCACATGACGTACCCTTTAGCACTGCATTTTCTTTCGTTTTCGATGGGCTGGCTTCGCCAACAACTTCTACATCCTTGCTTATGTCCTCCCTTTTCACTATTTGCTGTGACGATGACGTCATTCCGCTAGGCACTGAATGAACAGAACGATAAATAAATAGTTGGGTCAATAAACATTCAAATGGATAAAATAATGCGCAGGGAAACATTAACAGGATTCTTTGCCCAAAAGGTACGCTTCTTCCCAATCTTACAAGTGAGAACGACCTTGAAGTGGATACCGAGGTTTCATGAAAGCATAATCATCTGCCGTAAATGGTC
Organism: Carybdea cf. marsupialis auct. non (Linnaeus, 1758); assembly: GCA_010016065.2. Lineage (NCBI taxonomy): Eukaryota > Metazoa > Cnidaria > Cubozoa > Carybdeida > Carybdeidae > Carybdea > Carybdea cf. marsupialis auct. non (Linnaeus, 1758). The sequence continues at coordinate 10,549 of JAAAKL020002714.1, read as the reverse complement.
GCATATGAGCACCAATCGGTGCTTCAACGCCAAATGCCACCCCAACTTAACATTGAGATTCAAAGTAACAAAAATCTTTAATACAACAGAAACCTATTCATGAAGTCCCAGTAGACAAATTTATAATCATGGACCCAGAGAGCCGTTGTCGTTCCCACTGGTGCCTGCTATCTACTTTGTTCAACTGTGGGCATTTTAAGGCAAGAAAAGGAAATTCCGAGATTTTGGTGGTAATTATATTTCCCTGTAAGCAACACTAAATAAAGAAATCTGGGCATTCGACAACAAGATTCTTGCATAGGCACGTATGAACATACAGCGTAACTCTTGCACCTACTTCGTGCATCGAGCAAAGTCATATTGATTGCATAAAGTCATGAAATAGAACTTTTACAATTGATAATCCAGGATGAAAATGAAGTCTTCCAATAAAAAAACTCCCCGGCAACAAATCATGCAGGTGAAACGTAATGAAACAAAGATATCTATGAGCATTTCCCTTCTTGCTGTTATTTTTTCCTCCTGTTTACGCATAGGAATCCCAAACTACTACGTTCACGCGCGGTTTATCGTCGCTTTTGCACAGAAGCCAATTTAGGTCGACAGATACGTCAATTTGATACTTCCCACTTGTGAGACCATTTGGGCGTTTCCACCTATAACGTTCTTGTTTACAACTTTCTAACATTCATCTTTATACTACGCAATATCCTTACTTTTTTTCTTGCACCTATCTTTGTTGCCTCGGTAAAGGAAACTATTCTTTTGTCTAAGCTATCCCTAATTTTAAATGTAAACACAAGCTCAATTCCCCTCTCCCTCTTTTAGGGAGTCTCTTGTTACTGGTTCATGCATCCGATTGTTTACGTTCCAGGTTTAACCCAGAATGTTTTCTGACTTCTGATTAGTTTATTTGAGTATGATGAAACAACACCCTAAAGCTCATAAATAATATTGTTTCATTATGTTTCATACATGTGCCATGTGCTGGGCACTTACTTTCATTACATGACACAGAAGTGCAAAATAGTTATAATGATTCTATCTGTTTCCTACATCTTGAGCCCCATCTCTTGATAGCCGAATAGTGTTTGCTTAACCGCCACTAATAAAAACAACATATTTCTCAAACATCTTAAGCTTAAACCATCCCTAACAAGTTTATTTGCTGCTCAGTTTTATACCATGAATTTTATGGTAATTAAAGTAAATCAAGTATTCGTTACAAGACCCTTTGTCATATGACTTAGTTTTGTCTCAAAATAAACTATTAAAATACCTGTCAGTGAGCTATAGTACTGCAGGAAACCGTTTTTCGTTACACATGAATCACAGACCATTTCCAAATAATCAGCTGGAGCTAAAGTTCCAAGGTGCTAAATTACAAAAGAAAAAATAAAATAAAATGCGTTATTGACTGGACTCCCTTCTCAAAATATACTTCAAGTGTGACAGTCTCTTTTTGCTAACAAATAAACAGGTACACGTGACATAACATTCTATTGAAAGTGGAATATTATGGAGTGGGTACATGACGAAAACCGACTTGAAAACATATATGGCATCAATCATAAAGCAAATCAGTGCACATCGTAAATAGTAATTCTTGCAAGGGGCCTCGACAGTTACAGTGATTTGGTAAGAGTTCTCACCTTGTAATCAGCACAAACTCGCTTTATCTGCAGTTCTATTACAGCATTTAAAATAGAACTTTACATTGCATAAACTACTTATTGGACAAGGCAATGGTAGTCAAGCATTTGTTCAAGTAAAAATAAAAAAACTTGCATTTCAATCGTGCAGTGTCTCTGTTACAACATTCTTTGAAGAAAAACAGGGAAATAAAGGCATCACTTTTTGGTCACGTTGCCAGAGGCTCAGCAGGAGAATTCCTATGTGGGATCATCGAGAACAGCGGAAAGAAGGTAGGGAGAGGCCGACATCGGACAACATGGTTGAGTGATATCAAAGAGATGACAGATCAAAGACATCAGAGTCAGCATGGTGATGGCTCAGAACAAGCAAAACTGGAGAGCTTGCATCACGTATCACTGTCCATGGGGACCAACGATCAGCAATGGTCATGATGACCAGTAAGTAAGTAAGTAAGTAAGTTAGTTAGTAAGTAGGTAAGTAAGGAAGGAAGTAAGGAAGTAAGTAAACAGAATCCTGACGAATTTTTCGTTTACGTTCGAAATGTATCTTCCAGTTCATGGAACGCCGCTATGCCAAAAGAATTGAGTTTTGAAAAACAATAATGGGCTGCATAACAAACATTGATCAACCAGTGAAAGTGCAAACACCAAATTCAGATGCAAACACCAAATTCACCCAATTTACGTCAACTGACACCTTTACAAAGGCCATTCAAATTTATTTTCAGGTAAAAAATAGTGTGATCTTCCAGAGCTCAAAACGCCCCCAGGACCCCACTTCCCTTGGTCCCACTATGTATTGATTATTTTCCAGGGAGAACACTGGCAATAGATAATCAAAATGGTTTGTAAAGGGTTAATGGTAACCCTTTAAACAGTTACAGCAAATTCAAACCACAACACAACACCTGGTGTCATGTGGTGGTGGTGGGGTCATGTCCCTTGGTATCTCCACAAAGCCCATCTCATATTATACCAGACATTAAAATTCCAGTCTTTCTTACAAATAAGTTTACAGCAGCTTACAATTGTGGATCTCATCATTGTGATTTAATTTGTTGTTACCAAGAATAACTGGGTTGGGAGAAATGTAAGGAACAATGGTGTGGTACTATTTAAATCCCTCTTACAGTAGATTGAGTTAGCAAGAATTCTGGCTGCATTTTTACAGCTTTTGATCATTTCAAAACAGGATATGCTTTTTGATAAATGTTTTACTCCCCCAGAAGGCTAGCGCACTTCTAATTTTGCTTCTAAACATCTGCTTCTTTCCTCATTATAGTATCACATGTGTATGACACTAAAAAAGATAATGCTTGGCCTGCCAAAGAAATTCTTATTCTTTCTTATAGAAAAACATTTGACAAAGAAATTATTTTCTTTACCCTCGAGTGATACCAGTCTTCACAAACAATGCACTGGATCATCTCATCTTCAATCTAATAAAAAAGGGAGAGAAGACATTGTATAGGTTTTGAAAATTATAAATATGTACTACAAGATGTTAACATAAACATAAGATCCAACTGCTCCTATTTTGTCAGTGGTAGACATTAAACTAATAGAGGTATCAACACACTGTCTCTGGTAACTATATCAAGCCTATAGTTTTCAGGTGCACGTATTGTTATGGTTTTTTACCACAATTAAATCATTTTGACATGTTGGTGAAAACAAATTTACGCCACTTCGTAACGTGTACATCTACACTTGAGATCCTCATAATGATTGCAGTCTTCAGCAAGAGAAGGAGCAAACAAATGCCATATATCTTGATTTACGATAATTGGCACTCTGTCAAATCGTATTTTGTTTCAAGTATTCTGTTGGGATGGTAGATCAGCTGATTTTAAAGAACTTCGTCTGAATACCTCTCTTGTATCATTCATTATGAGGCTGTTAGTCTTGGTCTGGTACATATGTACGCTTCCCCCATCATACAAAATTAAAGCAAACTCTAGTAGTATAATATAACAATCCAAACCCCTCCCACCAGGAACCCAACCTCAAATAGATAAAACTATAACTATAGATAAAAATTACAATTCGAAGAAGTGGTAATACATTTTAACATCTAAATAGAACAAAAATCATGAGTCATACTTTTGATAATGCAGTTTTAACATCATGCACTCCCCTTTGCAGGGGCTAGGGCAGTGCCCATATACATGGGACTTGCTGGAACTTAGAGCACTTTAAGACTGATGCCTTTACTGATGTCACCAATGGCCCTTCTGGGATTCGAACCATGACACACTTGAACTGAAGGCAAGGTACTTATCAAATAAACCACAGTGATAAATTAATTTACAATTGAACTGATGATTTGAAAAAAACCCTAAAGTTTGAGATGGTGGGATGACATAAATATTTTAGCATCTAGAAATTATGCACTTATCCACCATTGTAGAACAAAGTATTAGTAATATGTGGATAAATAGTACTTTTATGTAAAGTCTTTAGTAAATACTTATCACTTTTAACCTTTGAGAGTATACTCAATAACAATCAAATTCATAAGTATTATTTTACCTCATCCTCTTCATCCGGATATGGTCGCTTGCAAGTACAATAAGTACCTTTAAAATTCTGGTTGTACTTGTTGTTAGCATTTTCTGGATCCTTCTCCTAAGTGGATATAAATGAGGAAATTTTCAACTTACCTGATAGGTACACTCATTGTCTATTTGGGATGTGTGCAGTTAAAAAGCCCCCTGAAGAGTAGGTGCAGCAGTAAGGGCATTGGAAAGGAAGACACTGAAAAGAATGGCACTGAAAAGAGAGACAATTGAAAACTGGGCTCTGGAAAGAAAGGCTCTGCACTATGATTTCACTTACTACTAAGTACTAAGTATTTGTTTACAGTTTGATCAAACTTGCATGGGCTAATGTTGTATCTATAGGATAATAATGTTAACTATTCTGAAGGCAAAACCTGACTTATAAAAAAAAACCATTCACCTTCGAAGGTGTGAAAATTTTCAATGGCCTTCCAATTGAGATTCGAAGAACATAGTACATCTTTCCTCAACAACTTAAAGCACCACTTCCCTTGATCCTGCCAATCAATTCTTTGTTCTTCTTCTTTTTTTAATACAAAATTTTTCTTCTTCCTTTTTTTCCTTTTCTTACCTTTAAATTATTATTTCATGCTACAGGACTCACAAAGAAAACAGACATGTACATTTATATTTTATTATGTAAATGACATGTATACATTTGATGTGACTATCCTGTCAAAATACTTAGGGTTGGCAAAGACATGCTTCTTCTTCTTTCTTTAACATCCTTTTTACTAAATGGGATTGGATTGGGCTCCTACAATCATATATTGTGCTTACAAAGATATTTTTAACATAAACCATATCATATATCATGATATAAAACCTACCTTGTAAAGCTTGCACTCAAAGTCTTTAAAGCTTCCATTCCCACAGTCACACCTGAAGTTCCTAAAAATCAGGTGATTTGCAGGGATAAAGTAATTAGGCTAATATACATTAAAAATTGGGACATTGACAATTGGTATAAACAAGTGATCAATTGTGAAACTATATATTTTGTCTACAATCAATAAGAATAAGGTTATTACATAAAAATAAAATGAAAAGAGTGATAGAATAATAAATATTAAATTTACTCGTGAAACTGAGAAATTGCTGTTTGCTGAAGTTGATTAGCCAGTTCCCCTATATTGTATGGATGGTTATAAAATTGTTGAAATGCCCTGTGTCTCCTTTATACCTTATACTAAATGAAAGCTTGTCATTTCCAATATCATGTTCCTTTCTGCTGTCTCATTTTTGTAACACCTTATTACAGCCTTGTAACTTGCCTTCCTTTATCTTGTATTTAGCATACATATTATGCACCATCCCTGCACTTCATACTTTACTGTTAGGATGGTGTTTAGAACATTGACAGGTTAGTAAAATATCATAACTTCATCCACCAGTATATAAATAAAGAATGTGTAGCGATGACATATGCCAATCTAGTTTGGTCCAAGCAAATTAATTTATCCATGGGTAGTCATACCTTTTTGTATACAACTCAACCAATTCATGCTTGTCATGGCAATGTAAACTGCACGCTAAGCAAACACCAGCTGGACTTGAGTCAACACCACAACATGTGATACAAGCATACAAAGCCTGTCTGTCAATATAACCCTAAAATGTAACAAGAAAACAAATCCAATCATTTAAAGTTGTTTTCTGATAGTTTAAATAAATAAGTTACTGAAAGTAAATAAATAAAATGCACATTCTTATGCTGGATCCGATCCCTGCTAGTGCTGTATGCATCTCATGTTTATTGAGTTCTATGCTACCTATTTCATAATTGCTAGTGTGTCTGCCTGAGTACTTATCTACAGAAAATGGCACCGATTAAGCTTATAGTGAAATGAAAAAGATTAGGTTGCTGGTGGTGGTGAGAATTTGTGATCAACTTCCTTGATTGTTGACTTTACTATTGCACTATTTAGTGCAGAGGTTATGTCAGTGTTTTTGGTGTGGGAGATTATGGGTTCAATCCCCACCAGCACCATATGCATATCATGTTTATTGTGTCCTATCCTATGTAAATCCTAATTGCTAACTGTGTCTGCCTGAGCACGTAATTGTGTATACATATAAAGAAAAGTGTAAATATAACTGCAAGATTCCGTACAATAGGATACAGAACACCGGGAAAGCAAAATAGGAGATTATGCTAGAAAAGTCGGAGAAAGTTTTAATGAGGTCCAAGCTCTTGGTGTTAGCTCCTGATAATTCCAGTAAAATATCTGTATTTCGGGTAACTAGGCCTATTCGACTAATACAAAAGGGCTCTCCCCACGGGCAGCGGTCGTATCAGTTGGCTATAGCGGCCTATAATTGCATGCGCTCCTGCCTTTAAAATTCGCCAAATTTCAAACGATCTTGTGAGTCTTTACTCGGATAATCCTATTTCTGTGAATGCCCTATTTTCGACGGCCTGATTTTGTTTATTCGAAAATGTTGATAAATATACCTACCGCATTATCGTATAAATATACCCTTTCCTGCTAAAATAAAAGGCATAGGCCTTCGACTACAGTACAGCCTTTCTGGTTTCTAAAATACTTTGTGAACTAGCACTTAAGGCAATTAAAATATCCGCCACTATGCAATTTGCTGGTCCTCGTACGGGCCAAAAACAAAATTAAAGAAAAACGCTTAATCTGAAATCATGAACATGTGCTTACACCAAAAGTTTGACATGGCTGTGTGGAACAGCACAAAGTTATACAAAAAGCGGATTCAAAACAATCAGGGCGTCTATTTATATCTCATAACTTTCCTTGCTACAAAATATTGGATATGATGCATAAACCTTCACCAAATATACCAGGACTTGGCCTAATGATTTGTATTACAAAATTTTATATGGCTTACATCGGGATACGTGCAATTCTGGTCATCACTTCCACCTAACACGGCATTGGCTTCTTCTTCAAGAGCAGCATCCTCTTCAAGAACATCAACCATGGAAACGATCTCTTCTCCATCAACATTAGGTAGATCCATGATGAAAAGACTTGAGTTGTGCTGTCTCCGAGAATTGCAAATGGTCAACAACTGTTGTTAATGGAACTCGATTTCGCGCGTTGTAGTAGTGCTTAAGGGGTCTGGTACAGCTTTTTGTGTGTGTTTCATTTTGGCGCCAAAACAGGAGAACATCTAGTTTTCACACTCTGGCCAGCATAATTATGCTGCTTTCTATTCAATTTCGATAGTGTGGTCAGCTCAGAGCACTAGTGGACAGGTGTTCAAACGTAGTCACAAATTCCCCTCAAAAAACTTTGCGGCAAATTACATCAGACACAACATTTTTAGAATGCAGATGGACTAGCATTCGGGTTCTCATTTTCAAAGTTTCTTCCCTCCCACGTTTTGAATCAATTCATATATATTTGAAATTTACACCTGTTATTGGACAGCAATGACAGGCGCTAAAAACTTTCGATCTAGTTTTCTCTTGACTGGACTAAAGCTGGAACCAATAAAAACTGCTTATATGTAACGAATGAACTTCCCCTTATATAGTCATATTGAAATATATAAAATTTCCTCACATTACTATGCAAGAAATGGGTGATGGGCAAAGATGATTTATAAAATTGTTTAAAAAAGAGGGGGGGGGCTCTAAGGGAAGAGTAAGTCATAAACGAATAACGTTTCTCGTGAAGGTGGGCGTGGCATCATGACGTCAGCGATGTTTAAAAGACTGGTCTCAAATCAGTGGCGGTTTTAGGGGGAGGGCGACAGGGCCATGGCCCGAGGCCCCGCACCTCCAGGGGCCCCGGTTTTAAATGGTAAGAAGATAGTATGTGTTTAACTGCCCATATTACTCTGGTAGGAGTAAGTGATAACTTGAAACTTTACCCATTGGAGGCAATAAAGTATCTCCGGAACTTCTGCAGGACTATAATGCCTGAACTCTATTGCAATACATGACGTCATAGGGCCCGCAAACGTTTTTCGGCCCAGGGCCCCGCGCCCTCCAAAACCGCCACTGTGTCAAATAATTATGTTGGCAATTTCCTGCCTTCCACTTCTTCTCTTTGAGAGTTTTTCCCTTTGACGATTGATAAAATGTACAGTTGCATGGAATATTAACAACTAATGGTAGCAGGTTTACATGCTTCGGCTGCCTCTTGTTTTCTTATTGTCTGTGTTCTTCCCTCTTGTGCTGTTTAAATTTAAACTGATCTATGGAGGAGACGGATTGACGCCAACCAGTGTTGTCATGACTCTAAGGGTCTAGTTTTAACTTATTTTGTATCAATTATCAATAACTAGCTTGTAAATTTAATGTAATCATGAAGGATATTTTCTGGCTATCTTTGGCTTCAGTGGCAAAAACGGGTTTCAGCATAGACCCCAGTCAGTTCCCGGATCTGCTTCAGTTGATCTTTGTATTGATCTAGAGGGTGGCAATGAGGTCTTGTTTTTATCTTTGCTACGTGGACCACCACAGCTGGGAAGATGTTACAGGATAGGGGTTTTGATCAGGCGAGATTTCGTTCTTTTGAAAACGAAGACGTTGCTCATATAATAATTTCATTTCATGATCATGGTAGAGCAAAGCTCTTGTTAGTGAAATTGAAGCTTTAAAATGTCACTGTGATAAAATTTTAGGTTGTACTGTTCTCATAGATTTGCTTGATATTGGTATTTTGATGTTGTAGGGGAGGACATAAGGAACGTGGGTGTAACGGAAAAGGATGTCGAAGGCTGGACTAAATGGAGGTAAACCGGTGGTAAACCCTGACAAAGGGAAGGTGCTGAAAGAATAAAAGAAATGGTTCATCTCCTTAGCAACCTCTTGCACTGCCGGATTCTGGCAAGAGGGGGCCTTCAGTGTCATTGAGTGTACTGAATAAAGCTGTGAGGGGTCCCCGATTTCCATCTTAGGTGCGTGGCCGACTGTTCCGCGGCACAGTCGGCACTCCCTTAAAACGGCAGTTCTCTCCTGCTCACAAACATTTTAAGATGGCGAGCTCAGCCATTGAGCAGTATCCATTAACATTAGTATTTCAAATCTAGGATTACATAACTATCTGTCACTGTCTTAGATAACTCTGAATATATTTCTGTGGACTTGCGCTACATTCGCTACGATACAGATCGAATGGTTCAATGAACTACAAGGGTGACATTCACTGTGGTCAATTCGCTCTTGCCTGGAAATATGAAGCTTATGGAGCCACAAGTACAATAAAACACAGAAAAACACCAGCCAGAAGTTTTCAATAGATATAAAAGTTTAACCAATCGGATATGAAATCTATCATAATAGGCAAACCATCTGGTACACTAATCCTTAAGTTCAACAGCTGTGCAAAGCTTTCCAGCATAGATAGTGAAACACTAAGCTAATGCATTGCGGCATGAACAGTGACGTATTGTGAGATGATGACTGATAAAGTCAAGCTAATCTTGATATCTGATGTATACACCAACATAAGTAAAAAGAATGTTTAACCATCGAGTTGTGAATGTTTGTTAGACGAGATTGCATCATGGCCTAGACAGACTGACAGGATCCGTAGAGAAGAATTCCAAGCAACTATGAAGAATGGTAAGCCCTGAAGTATTTATAGATCAACGTTTACGTACTATCAACGAGTGGATATTCCGTTAATACACATTGCAATGTAGGCATTTAAGAAATGAGAAATTGAGTTACTACCACCGTTTGGTTCGTAAGAAAAGATACTGTCAATGTGACAAGAATATTAACCAAGATTTCACTCGATATGGGTTTGTCCGAGATAAGTATTCTTTGAAAATGTTGATAGGTATACTAATCATCTTAAGTGTATCATGATTAAACCTTTATGTATATGCAGAAGAGATGGCACTAGCTAGTAATGAATGAGGAGAAACCGTACGGATGCCTGTAAAGTGATAATATTAGGAAAGAAAGATTTCAAGGAAGAAAATGGCCTTAATCATTTATATAAAATACAAGTGACTTTCAGTAAATGTTTCCAAGTTTATTTATCTGCGCAGAAATGGAAAAGGTCAAATTTATGATTGAAGGTATCATTAACTTTCCAAGTGGTAGTTTGTGATGGGATTAGGGTTCTACCTTTTTATAATAGTACTATCTACAGGCCGTTGGCGATCAGTGCCGCTTCCATGCATAAATCAAAAACACAATTGGCATTACTACTCGATTTGCACGCATACAGCAACCATTCTACTTACATAAAAAAACAATAAATTGCTACTCTTTTAGAAGGAAAAATCTTTTCGCTGTAGCCTTGAAGGATGCCATATGACCTGAGTCTCGTATTGCAACTGGAATTGTATCCCATACACAGGGGGCAAAATTTCTTATTACAAAAAAAACTCTAGTTG
>JAAAKL020002713.1:0-25139 GCA_010016065.2 Carybdea cf. marsupialis auct. non (Linnaeus, 1758) | reverse complement strand
CCAATGTCTTAGGTAGCAGACTAAAAACTGCCAACGCGTATTATAGAAACATCACACACGTGGTAACACCTCTTACAGCAGCAACCTAAGCATAGAAATAATCCTTTTTAAGCAGTACCAGCTTATGAGGAAATACTTCAGAAAGCTTTCAACACTCCCTACAACAGGTACTAGAACAGAACGTTGTATTCTGAATGGCAGAAAAGATAACAAGAGGGATGTACCTTAACTTAGGCATGGTTCTGACGATCTACTTCACGTTATCTGTCGCGTGGCCACGAAATGAACAGCTGAATCTCTGATTTTAAGCAAAGTTTGTCCAAGAGACTATTTATCTCTTACCAGGTGATACTTTTAATACAAGCTAGCATCACTTCAGCGACATCTTTCGCGGAGGAGAAAGTTCTCAATTAGTTGTTGTAAGCATAGCAAAGGCAAGGTAATCATTTTGTAGGACCAATAAGATCTCTCTGATTTCTTATCTCACCAATCAGATGTTCGCCAATTGTATCTGTTGCCCTTAAATGACGTTGTTAAAACAAAATGGCTTCCTTGACCTAAGAGTTGGAACTGGCTACTACAAATTCCACTTGGAGAGGCATCTTATTGTTAATGAAAATAAAACTATAACGACATCCAAAATTGTCATAGCAATTTTGTTCATGTTGCCTTGAGTGTTACAATCTATCAATAAAACTCTCATCAAATGTATCATTGTTAATAAATGAAACTATGTGTCCAATAACACAAGATCGAAAGCGCTTCGATTTGTCTGATTACATCCCTGTGTATGAAACAAAAAATCTATCACAGGATAGCTGCGCCCTTTTCCTGAGACTGTACTTGCTTTGTATACAAATGTAATATCATTGTACAGTTACTCTAGACTCAACCTAATAAAAGAAAAGGGGTCATTTTACCTCGAACTACCTTCATATAAGCATACAATGATTAGCATCTCTGGTGCTACGCACTACTAACAAGGATGACATGCGTTTAACTCTGACAGTCCTCATGGGTTTTATCGACTTGTTGCAACTTTCTTAACTCCTATTTGTGCAGGTTCTACTGTTAACATCAGTGATTCACTTAAATAGCAAGTGGTAGTGGAATGCTATATGCTTTAGATTTTTTGAAGATAACTTCTTTTCACTACTTGACGAAAAATATACAAGAACCTAATATTACATGAAATTAACAACATGGAAAGGAAATATTTCTACGAACGAAGATTCGGTCATTGAAAAAGATTTATCGTGGTTACCTGTTTTGCATACTTTGCGCAAGTGTAATGAAAACACTCGACCTTCAAACCAAAACCTCGTGTTTTCTTGCATATAGCTCTTCATCTATTTTTCCTTATCTACCTCCGATGAATGCCATACACTGTATCAAACACTGAAACTCGGTTTGGATTCTAAGATTAACATCAAAATGGGCTTCAAACGGCAATACGGAGTCACGTCTACTTGAAAAACTGTAGATAGCAAACAAAATTGCAAAATTCCTATTTCATTGACCAATCCCTGCTTGATACTTAGCTTCATCTTTACGAGTTGCAGCATGTTAAGACACTTCAAGAGTAACTGACCTACAGAACAGGGTTCAGAAAGAAGCTGTACAGTAATTGAAATAAATTGTACGATAGTGCTCTATGATTGCCCTTGCTACAGAGCATTCCTCCAATCGTAACACTACATTAATGGGAAACAAACTCAGTTTAAAGTGCAAACTTCACCATACGCCTCCAAAAGATTGAGTGAATTCTGTTTCATTTAAAGGATGCCAGCAACTTCAACAGTACATCATACGTAGTAGACATGATATCCCGAGCAATCATTAACAAGACTTGTGTAAATAATGCACAACGTAAGCAACATAAACCAAATAAAAACTTTCTAAAGGAATAACAATGCTAGCACGTGATACGAGACTGATGTTTGTTATAATCAACAATTTCCTTGTCTGAAAGAGTGCAAGGCACTAAAGAAAGACGTAATGCCAAAGACAGGTGACAATTAAAATTAGTAGCGCAAATATACCAAGATGTATACGTTTAGCAACATAAACACGTTAACATCTTGGAGAATGTGGTGATAACATTTGTGCTATAGTTTGAGGATTGCTTTAACCCTTACCTTACATCACATGGCAATAATCTAGTAAAACCCAGTAGCTAATAAAGAAACGTATCAGCTAGTGAAACGCTGCTAAGTGTGTAGAACCACGGAAATGTGCTAGATAAAACTCACAGGGCATATAAATTGATGAGATAGGTAAGAGGGGGGAAACGTATATAGTTGAGTAAGTTAAATGATCCCCTGTGTTACCTCTAGTTATATGATAGAAGTTTGCTTTACCCTTTAAACACCCTTTTGCAATAAGAGGCAATAAAAGTGTATGCAATTACTACAGAGCACTACTTGTTGACACTGAAAAGGCATGTAATAGAGTTAGTTGCTTAATGAAACAAATATTATTATGGGTCACATTAAGTTTAAAGAGTACAACATTTGCGAGAATTAAATCTTTTGGTTTCTGTTGCATACTAGCAAGTCCCCCTGCTTATAGCTTGCTTTAAGGTGAAAATATGCGAATAGCATATTAAACTAATGTGGGGCTGTGTAAGATAATGCAAATATTCAACAGGATGTGGACCAAGGTACAATAATCAATGGCCACAGTGAGTTGCAGAACTACTGCAGCACTTGCCCATGTTCTTGTTCGCATAATACTCTATGGTTCCCTTCTCCTTTAAACCTCAAGTCCACTGACAAGATGCTTAAACTGCCTAAAACTATTGAAAAATGGTGCTAGTGACATATAATGGTTAATGAAATAACCTTACTCAATGGGAAAGATAGGTCACTGACGAAAAATTAGCTTAAAACACTTGTTGGCTTTAATTCTCTGTTCTGCTTGGCTTTTTATCTTACATACTTCCCCGTCACCCTTCATTGCAAAGCTAGTAAAGCCAAAAACTATTGAGAAGGAATGCTAGGTGACACTGATAAAGCATGCTCACCATTAGGATGCACAGTACGAATATAGCTGGTGATGGTCATATCGGCTAACTAGGATATTAAAGCACTACATTCATTATAAATCAAAATCCTGTTGATGTTTTCATTTATAAGATTTCTATTCCGCCCTCTTCTAATAAATGTCAGAAATACCTATATCTGATTTCAAACGGTAATAGCACAATTCAAGTGCGCCAGTGGAAAAGATGAGCAGTTAGCTACCACTATCAAAGCATGCGTGTCCAGAAAATGAACAGCAAGACAGCTATCAACAATGGCCGTCGCAAGTTGACTTCAGCCTTTCCGAGAGCTATGAGTCTCTCTATCTCTAAGTGCCCTTATGTTTTCCCTGCCACAGTAAAATTTCTGACCCTGACTAAAAAAGAGATCTGGAAATATCCACGGCTACATAAACGTTAATCGTCATTATACGTACGTACCAGTGTTATGCACTGAACGCTGGAACTTGCAATACTTAACTAATCAGCATATATAGGTTCACACCATATTCAAGATCGTCACTCCTAGGCGTAGTTTAAAGAAATAAAAATAGACTTTAAAAGCAATAACTGAAGACTAGTCCTCCACTTAAAGAAGGCAAGAGTTAATAACGGGATAAAAACTTACTAAAAACATCAATAAGCACAGCATCAGATAGAGACGGTTACGAATAGGTACGGTTCTTGTTTCGTTCAGGACATGTCCCCTACTCGAACATCTTTGGTACCACTAATCAAGGATCACTACATATCAAGCAATCCAGAAACTGAAATTTTGATGCTCAAGAAGAAAATGAAGATTACGACAATATGTCAATCTATAACCATTCAACAACGGCAACACAAACGTTATTGGTTTACTAGATTACAGTTATTCATTACGTCCCTAGCATCCGTTGCAGTTTGAATGATAATACACAAATATTAACAACTATTGGCTGGAAGGTAATACAAAGTTAACAAACGTCATCAACAGTAAGCAACAAGAAGCAATAGTATCAAAGCACTCTATTAGTTTAACAACATAGCTACGTGGCAACTCATCAATATTTGAGTTATTATTTTCTAGGACTACTTCATCTGCTTGCATTCCTTGTACAAATGCATACAAATGCTAACTACAATTAACTAGTAAAACGCATCTTAACTAAAGTCATCAACCGTAAGCATAATATTGTAATTAGTCTTAATACACTTTCAGTTTGCACTATTAGCTAAGCTACTCCTTCCACTTGCAATTCTTGTAACAGAGCCTACACATTTTAAATACTACTAACTAGAGATATCTACCTAAAGAAAGAGGACTTACAGTAAGCAACATCAGGCTATGGATATTAATTCAACTTTCATATTAACAGAAGAGCAGGTTATGGTCCCATTTACAGTGAGTCACTGGTATGGTGATATGTCTGGTAATGAACGGCATTTATATCTAAATAAATGTAACGATGCCACAGAGCGCAAAAAAATTGTTTTATTGCCCCTTTTGGTTGTTGTAAAATCAGCATGTAAATTTAAGCAGTCACATACAACAACCTACATATTCAACGACAGCACTAATGCCAATTATCATAAATGTGTTTATTTACAAATCCTCTTAACAAAGTAAAATGATAACCATGTCAATTAAAGTTAATTGGTAATAAAAGGATACTACCCGCTGGCCGGTAGTCTTTTGTTTAGTAAACATTTTCATATGAATAATACCCATTCTCAATGCCATGACCTCGGTTATGCTTCGAGGCATTTAAATTTAAATATCATGATTCATTAATATGCATTTATGTGATTGGAACATCAGCATAAACATGACGACGTCAGTGGTCAACCGGCTTCGTGTAATAGATACAGACAAGAAGTCCTGTGGAAAGGGCCACTGGTGAAGAGGAACCCCCCAAAAAGTTATGAAGTGCGAAATGGGCAAACGTGCTCTATATAGTAGTCCTAACTTTGACGTTTTCGGAAATTCTAGTCTTAACTGTGTATTCACGTTGAGTCTAACAGTACCTATGTATCACTCTCTAAGAAGACACAAGGGCTATTTGACAACAATGCCACGAAGGATGTTGACTCATGACAAATGTTCTGAAAACAATGGCCTGTATAGCTACGTCAGCTCCTCATGTATCGTGATGGCAAAGACGATAATCCCTACTCATCTAAAAAGTGGTTCAGACACGCACACAACATCACCTAGAGACATAATCTCGACAACAAGAAACCAAATGTGATAATCAGAAACAAGCAGTTAGCAAAAGGTAGAGGTAAGGTGACACTGCACGGAGTCATGATCAAATAAGTATTACCGTACCCTTCGGCTAACTAGAGTCCTGAACTTCACACGAATAGCACCTGCTCCTTCCTTTAGACCTTGCGGAACTACGTACAGCTTTTCTGGTTTAAATGGGCATCGATCTGATTAATTAACTGTCTTGAACGTACCCACTCAAATTTGAGATTTCCTATAGGTATACAAATATGAAGAAGAGGACCCTATATGTATATGATAATCATACATATTTATTAAACATGCCTTATAACTATACCACGTTTCCAAAAGGGGGGTTTACCCCTTTCAGCATAAGGTAAAATAAGATTAAATAGTTAACAAACACTCACATTACGGGGATAAATGAAAGATGACCTAGCTTCTTCAATCAGTGAAGGTCGTTAAGGTAATATCATATACCAAATAAACTACCGGCACTCACCTCGCATCATGGCAATCTCATATTTGGTTACAGCCATTTTAATTTAAAAAAAGCCTGTCATAACTCCATCCTTTTGTCATCGGTGCATGAATGTAACAAAATAGCTTGATAACTCGCTAACATACACGATCGTAGCAATATTTGACTGCAAAATTTACAAACAACTATTTACGATCAGGCAAAACAAGAGATTTTGTAAGTCAGCAACTCCCTTTTAATAGAAAGTTACCATAATTGAAATTTTCAAATGCTATCTCCCGAAAGAAACAATTCTACTTGCCAACTATGTGGATCCCTTATACCTTGAGTTACTGATGTGACAATGTCCTAAAGAAACATAAAACCACACGTAAAGCCAGAACTGTAAGAAATATATCAGCCGTAACCATTCAACATCGTACAAGTCTGCTAATCCGAATGACCCAGACATAGGAGCAGTTTTCGGAGTTGTATACCTAAAACTGTAATTCTACACCTAACAAAATAGAATAAAGGGATTTGGACAATGAAACAATTTACATTAATGACATGATTGACCACAGCACAGCATGTTTTCTACCCTGACCCCAACAAAACCCTCAGGGATTAATGAGAATCAAGGAAAAACAAAGGCATCGAAGAAAGGACATTCCTAATTTTTCGTAACTACACGTATGATAAAACATGCAAACATGGCTGAACTTCTTTGATGAAACTGTTTAAGGTAACGAATCGTTGGTTGGCGAGCACTCGATGTCGCTTTATAATAAAGCATATCAAGTATGAGTTTTGAAGGAGAATCAGACAACTACGTACAGACCTTTTCCTTCGACTAGTGTGCATCACGCAGGGGGTAAATGACTGTAGCGAAAGCTTGTAAGTGTGAGTAGAACAAGTGGTTACATGTGAGTCACTCTGGATTAAGGTAACGGGAGACGTATTCTAATAGTCGGTCTATCAAACAATACAAAAATTATAAAGTTCCTGATTTGTGTGCTCCATAAAACCAAGGGTGGGTAACTGTAGTATCGCCTACTCCACGAAACATTGACGGAAATCAAAGTGCAGTAGCGAGAAATCAAAGTCAAAGATCAATAGGGTTTCAAAACACAACAAAATCATATCTTAAATATAGGTTCCCATATCATCTAAATCTATTCTTTTATTCTTAGCACCTACTTAAAATGAAACTGGAGGATAATCATCATGAATATTATAAAATAGCAATAATTTGTGTATTCAAACAAATTGATGGCAATATTATATCGTCGATTGATGTTAAGCAAATGAGATTGGGGATAAACTTACGAGAGATTAATGTAAGCAGTGCAAAAGGTCTCTATATCTGCGGAATAAGTCGTCTGACATAAGATTCCAAAGTCATCGTAGTATGGGGACTCTTTCTCCGAAATGGGACCTCACTTATTTTACGACTTCAGTCGATTCCGGAGCATATCCAGAGCAACGTTTGGATACAGCAGTCTCTAAGTGTCACAGATACAAAAACCAAATTTCGTATTGTTGATGAAAAAAGCCAAGAGCAATGGTAACTCCTGGTGGTAACATATCTTACCTTCTATAATCGTTTGCTTCATTTTTCATATAAAACCTGTTCTTCTGTAATCAATCATTTAGATGATTAAACACGTGGTATCTCGTCCACGGACAAGTCAGAAGGCGCATACAGGCTGATCTCCGAAATGGTGTAGACCTGAATACCAAGGTCCACCGTTACAGAAATTAAGTAAATAAGACTGGTCATCACAAGTTGGTTAGTGGAGCAGTGTATAACGACAAAGTGGGTCTCAGGTTTGTATTTCTGTGAAGACACACAATTTATGTCGTAATATTTGAAACTTCATTTCAAATCGTCTTTTGCTCTAAATTCGTAACTACGTATTACATCTTTCTTAAGTATTTCACAAAACTCCTCCCAACATTATCGAATTTCCCATGATGAAACTTTATCAATGTAAATACAGCACCATGTATTTAAAGCTCTATAAGCTCCATTAGACGGACTGCTATTGCAAAATCAATTGATGAAAAGAACGGCACGCATCAGCAAACGCCCACAAAAAATCAAAATATCGCTACTTTATTTCTTGCTATTTTTGACAGTCTTACAATAATACGTAGTCTTACAGAATGAAGTTGGATATCATCCGCATAAGCTGTTTGTGGGCTGGACTGCTGGAATGCCTTTAGCTAGTGAAACTGCGAGCAATATCATAAACTTCCTTATTCTCTATCACGTATTTGACCAACCGGAAACACCTTGCACAAGTTGTGAAGCACTACCATTTAGGCTGAATGCGATACACATCGCAGCCTTATCTGCAAAAATAGTATTGTCTGAATTTTGATGGGAAGCATATACTGTTTAATGCCACATGTCGGTACGCAGAGACGCAACTTCAGCTGTTTCAGCTCTAATTGGCCGACACAACTCTATTTGTCGTCAATTTGAGTCAAGAAAATCATCAGAATTTTGATCCAAGCCATACGTCGCTGCCTTGGGAAACAATGGAAGACTTAAACCTGGTGACGACCAGCGGCGGAGCTGCGATGACAAAATGTAGTTTGTTGTTTAGGTAGTAAACGAGGGGGCGAAATCCATTAGAGCAATGTGACAATGACGAACTGATACGGAGACTCGAATCGCTAGGTAACCGATACCTAACCTTGTTTATTAAGTGCAAGACGAAAATTCCAGATCCGATACTGGGCATTTTCTTGATCCAATAATACAGGTAGTTGCTTTCCTCGGGTATTGTACTGTATTAGGGGTGTTTAAGCTAGGTGAAGGAGATATTTCTATTTAAAGCCTCATTAGCCTTGTCTATCTTGTTTTCCTCATTTGCTACAACATCCGTGTCCTATTCTTGTCACCCTCCTTTGTTACATCAAATCCAAATGAAACTGTTGGCATGACATGTCATCTGATTTATGAGCACTGATCTATGCTATTTATAAGCTGAACATCAAATAGCTGGTGACATGAAACAACCAGTGTTAACACGGAGGAATTTACTTGGCAAAGTGCCTATTATCTTATAGCTGCCGTGGAAGAGAGACAATACTCAGAATCTGTTACTTTCTTATGCTGTAACTTCGAGGGCTAGTCGGCTTAGATTTCGGACATTAATATGAATGGATGAGGTCAATTTTCGTCCAAAAAGTTGCTTATTTACACATTAAGTACAACGTTGGCACAATTTTACTTAAAGCGTCCCACGGTACTGCAAGTTTAGCCTGCAACCTAAAGACTGTTTATTAGTCCATGTATCGAATTAGACCCCGGGTAGACTTATGCTCATTCTGCGCAAATAATGCTACGAAAGCTTTGACAATATAATTTATGTCATAGTTTCCGCTACCTTGCAACACTTAGAAACAAGTGTTATATTAACCACTTACAATTAAGTATGGTCAGGACTACCAACAACCACTTCTACTAATATACTTTTGGCAGCTGTTAATATTTCAAAAATAAATCTTCAACCAAATTTATGCTTTGGCACCAACCAGCATACATTGTCATTATTCTGGGAAATGTCTATACCTATAAAATTATTTAAAAGCCTCTTCTTTGCACCAACTATTTCGTACTCTTTCAGGTAGTCACAATAGAACGTCGTTTTTCCCTGGCAAGTTCGATCTAGTGAGATCGTAAAGCTTTCCTGCACGCCTGAAAGTATGATTATCTCAGGGGTGTAGTGAACGTTAACTAAGTCTATTCACCTGCGTATCTCTTTTCATTAGTCCGTCTCTTTCTATAACGATTCTCATACCATAAAGCATGAAAAGGTAAGTAGGAAGAGAGCCTTAATGTACTCCTTTTCACTCCGAAAATTGTTTATTCTTGTTCTAAATAGCTCCTACGTTTCTAGCAAATGTTTGTTAATGGAAAAGTACTTGATAACGGAAAATGGTATATTGGCTGTGACACTGAATTTACATAAAATTACAGGTGAGACATTTCCTTGAAACTTTTCCAAAATGCTTATGCAAAAAAACCTCGATTCTTTGAGGAAAACAAACTTGCAATAGCTTGGTAATGAAGGTGCGGACCGACACAGTAACTTCCCCATTTAATGTTTTAGGTACAGTAGATAAAATAGATAGCTATACTGTACGTTTCCCAACAACAAAGAGCCGAAGAGTTACGGGGTATAAAGTAACTGGTGAGTAACCCAAAAGAAGTAGGGAGACTAATGGTTAATACAAAAGGCCAAAAGTACAACCGTGCTGGACAGAACAGTGGAAGTTTTGGAAATAGTACGTCATTTTGCCCGTAGATTCGAAGAAGCCTATCATGTGCTAAAGACTTCTTCCTTTGCTTCGGCAGTGAAGTCTTAAGAATAATAAAGTACATCATCATCATCATCATCATCATCATCATCATCATCATCATCATCATCATCGCCATCATCACCAAGACAATAAGGCATCACTATTGGTTTGTGACCATAAGATGATGTTTGATATATTGGAGGTTGGCATATAATGACCTACTGCAGAAGAGGAAGTTTGCTCGATGCCTGTTATGGATGCCGCGAGACCTCAATGCTGCTATCTTCTGTAGTCCAACTAGAAACATCAAAAGCCACGTTAATGATTCCACTTGCTGTGTCTCTTGTACATAAGCCAAGGTATGTCATATCCTTTCCTTACTTGACTTCAAGGAATTTTTCACAAAACACGAGCATTCGAAATATGTTCCGTCAAATACAGCCTCGGTCCTGCAAGGGCTTGGTAACAATCCCGTTTAACGTATAACGGTAACGTACAAAGATTTCTTAAGTTTCAGATACCTCCGTAAGATATTATGGGTTTATTTTAGGCATAACCAAGGTCATTGGTAAAACCCTTGAAGCGTGGGATGTACTCTTCAAAGGGAAAACTATTTAACTGTCTATATATGTCAACCAATAGCAACTTTGACAAAAGTAAAAGTTCAATCACAAGCAGTACATGCACCAAAATCACGCAAAATAACAGGCAAAGACTTACCAATTTCAGGCCCTGGTGATGATGTCTGACAGAAATTTCAATACCTAGGACTGGCGAAAAAAGATAGAAAATGATAAAAATGCTAATGATCGTTCTTCAGCTTGCATATTACAATCACTTCTCTTTCTTAGAATCTAGTTAACAAAATAGTGAGGTTCAAATGACCTAAAAGGTATGGATGGAAGTTAAGGAAATGATAATTTTCTCTACCCTTATAGTGGCAATCTTTCATCCTATTTTAATCAATATGTTGCTCCGTTTCCTTCGTCCTGACAACCCCTAAACGTACCAGTTTGTTCCTATGATTCCTAATTACCCAAAATAAATGAGAACATTGGGCGAGTGTATTCATCATCAAGAAGTTTGGTTTTTAAGGCTCAACAAAGTTTCATAGTATTCTTATTCTGAATAAACGTGTTTTTGTGAGTCCATTCTGATGTGAATGCCTCAAGCATTACCCTCCGTAAGTCAGTATAAAAACACTAAACCTACAAGTTCTAAACTTTTTACACATACTACTTCCTTTTTACATACTACTTTAACTGTGTTCTCGACTGCATACCATCGTCATTGGGATTTATTGTTATACTCTTTCTGCAGGATAAATGTCAAACTACTGTCCCATTTTACGTTCCACTGTTGCATAAACTTATGAGAACGATAAGCTGTGAGACACAAAAAAATGAGGCCACTAGAGAAATAGATTATGTTACCAACGGGGGTCAACTAGCTCAGTTGATAAAGCACGCTTTGCGTGTGTGTGGGTCTAGGATTCGGATCCCGTTGGTAACACACTTTCCTATTTCTCTAGTATCTATACAAAATGCTAGAAAAATAAGGCTAAGAGTGTACGTAAGAGTTAGTTAGTGGTGTGAGAGTTGGCAGACGCCATCATCGCCAAGACGCTTTATCCTTATGCAGGGTGACGGGCTAAATTCTTTAACAGTTTGCCGTAATAATATCGTGTTCAGCAACATTTAATATTTGATTGATATTGACATTATTTGATCAGTTGATAAAGCACGCTTTGCGTATGTGTGGGTCTAGGATTCGGATCCCGTTGGTAACATACTTTCCTATTTCTCTAGTATCTATACAAAATGCTAGGAAAATAAGGGTAAGAGAGTACGTAAGAGTTAGTTAGTAGTGTGAGAGTTGGCAGACGCCATCATCACCAAGGCGCTTTATCTTTATGCAGGGTTATGGGCTTAATTCTTCAACAGTTTGCCGTAATAATATCGTGTTCAGCAACATTTAATATTTGATTTTTATACAACGAAAAGACAAAACACATCGATGCCACCATAATCATCATCATCATCATCATCATCATCATCATCATCATCATCATCATCATCACGATTATCTTCTACATCCTCCTTATCCTTCTCCTCCTTAACTTCAACACTATCATCATCACCACCATCATCATCATCATCATCATCATCATCATCATCATCGCAGTCGTCATTACCACCACCGTCATCGTCATTCTTATTACGGTACCATATTTATCAATATATTCCTTATTATTTCATCATCGTCATCATCATCATTATTATCATCCATGATAATTATCAGCAAAAGTCACTTTAACTGATTGATTGCACCAATGAGATATTGATGATAGCGCGAAATCTTCAAAGAGATGATTCGGGTAAAACCTATCCCTCTACGTACTCCTTTTTCAGCTACTCTTCTTTGTGACTCCCATCGGAAAAGGGGTTAACTTTGTAAAATACAGAATTCAAGAGAACCAATTATTTAAATGGCTAGAAATAAGTGCGAGCAAGATCGGCATTAATAATACAAGAATCAAAGGTTTATAGCAAATAAACCTGACGTTTATAGTTGTCGTGAAATGTAGGCATAACATACAAACCACAATGAAGATTGTCCATGGCCTTAATGAATAATAAAGGAATGAATGTGAGAACTGGTCTGTGAAAATTGGGATTACTAACAGCACAAACTCCCGCGTGTCAATAGTGGTACCACATTGTCCATGCAAAATTAATAAAAAACCTATAATTAACAATTTCTTAGTGTAAAAGCATCAAAATGTCTTGTCTATTTGTTTGGGGAGGGGGCAATAAGTAAAAGTTGGACCTACACAGGGAAATCTAAATACTTCGATCGTCCTAGATTCACACTAACTTTGTAGTAAGGTTCTTGGGCTAAGTTGATTGATTGAGGCTAGCAATGAGCGTTCCCCATGTTAGGAGAAGTTACTAAAGTAATGTCTTCAACAGTCTCACAAAGTACCAAGGATAATACCACAAGCATAATTATGTAAACCGTGTGTACCTCTTCAACCAAATCATAGATGCAATTCAAGCAGTCTGTTCTCATATGCTCACAGTTTTAGTACATTAAGATTAACACTTCTTTTTATTAAATTTCACTTACATTACACTGGCATTGACACGGACATTCTGTCATTGATGAATGCTGTGCCATGACTGGAAACGAGACTTGAGAAACGCCTTTCTTTCTCCTTAATGTGACGCGTACGGCAAACGCAAGAAAAACTATCCATCCCCTAAATAAGATCTTTCTTCGGTTTCACCTTGAGATAAATAAGGGGTTTTAGCATGACTTGAGATCACTTACGGAGTTCGAAATAAGAGTTTAAAAACGGTTTGCTATATTTGTAGATAGTGAAAAGCAACAGCTGCTGGGGTTCTGGGGTGCTGTTACCGTCCCCTGTGAGCTTCCGTACTTTTGAAGTTTAAAAGGCCCAAAATGGCTCTGGAAACAGCAAAGAATGCAACAATTTGTCTACAAAAATATCGGGATTTTTTCGGGCAAAAGATCTTTGCTACATGTACTACGAAGTTCAGCGAGTTTGTTTTGCTGATTTGGGCACATTTTGGTTTGCCAAAATGCTATTTTGAACCCTGACTTTCTAGTAATAATCATAAGGACAAATAATTCTGATATATGAAGGTACTCAATTGTCAAGTTACGAGGCACTCATTTGTTACATAAAATGCATCATCAGTTTGTAGATATTACAGAACGAAAAGTAATTGTTGAACATATATTAAAAAGTATGCCCTGCTACAACACTCCTCTTCCAAACGCACTATTTTCCTTTAACATTGCAAAAGCATAGAATGACCCTCTACCTAACCTTGAAAGGCATTCTGGGCAGGTCGCAAGCAGTACAAAATCAATATGCGTGAGAGACATCTTAATGTTACTGAGTCAGCAATTACATAAAGACTTATTAAGAGACGTTCATAGCCTGTTGTACATCTATGAATTCACAACATTAGTACTTTGATGATCGTGAAGAACCACAGGTGATTTTTCTCAAGTAAGAAAATACATGAAAGGGAAATGAAGAGTGGTCTAACTCTTCGTAAGTGAATGTTCATTATGTACAAAATTAAACAGGTAAAAAAGATGAATACATTTGTATACAAAACAGGTACCTGCAAACATAAATGAAAAAAAGAAATAAAATCAAAAGGAAAAAATAATCAATTGCAGGGAAAGCAATCTCCTTTTCTTAACTGAATGTGATGAGTAAATAATTGACACTATCTTTCAATTGCAATATTCATACTGCATGCTTGTTAATATATCATAACAGTGGAGGAAAGTGTTTTTGTCCTCATCATAAACAGGTTAATGATGACGCTTACTCTGCGCGAGAAGATACTAGAAACATAGAAAATATGTCTCCACCAGGGCTTGTAAATTGAGCTAACACATTTGCAGTGATTGCTCCGCAAACTACGCTGTGGAACTCTGATGAGAACACACTCCACTTCTCTACAACAGCTGCTCTTGATCATGAAAGAATATAAGCTACGTTTTTTTATCAAATGAGCAACGAACGTATACATTAATGTAGGAGAAATATCATTACCCACATATCAATGCTCACATGCTGAAACGTCCACATGAAAATCTGTCGAGAAGTACATTTTGATTTAAGGTGAGGCACACTTGAGCACCCTTACCTCCAAACTAGAATTTTGAAATACTCAAAAAAACCTATGCAGATAGCTATGCCAACAAATATAACATCTTGTAAACCATTGTCTGCAAATTATGAGTCAGTCATCTGGAATACGGAATATGGAATGACCTGATGAACAAGGAAGCTCTAGTATAGTATAAGCATGTATCAACATTTGATGGCACATAAACTCCTTAAGTAGTAATTCTATCATGATGTTAACTCTGTCAAGATGATGGAACTTATGCAAGTGTTATTAACATCCACTGGAAAATTTTAAATACTGTTATTTACAATTACAAAGTCATTACCATTAATAACTCATTGTCATTGCTACCCTCTAGATGAATTGTTCATCAATCATTTCTCTCTGCCAATTACCAATGGCTTGAAAGTTCTAATGGAATTATAACAATTTGGCATGAAGCATCCTAGTTTTTATTGATGAAACAGAGGTTGTTTTTCTGATTATCTAGCAATGGTACTTTGCCACTTTCTTGCAAATAACAAAGCAAAACGGAAACAGTATATAATATTTCTGTATGTTACACAAAGTTATTCTTAAGACAATCAAAGTACCAAAGACGACTTTCACGTAATATTGCCCTTGGGAGAATTGGGTATGTAGGATAGGGCTGATTCTGAGAGATAAACATAAACACAGTTACACATAGACCTCATACAATCACCCCAAACAACATTACCTAAGGCAATTTTACTCACTAACCTACTTCACGATTCTACATCCCAGCATATGGGATATGATGCCTTTTTGAACACTTCCTTTGTTATTGATGGCTGCTCTTCAGGCATTGCAGTCTGCAAGGAAATCTGTAGAGATTTATAGATGGTGGAGATCAGCCTTCATACAGTCATTCCATTGCTTCTGGCAGAAACCATGATACATCTCTTCTATCTTAAATTGCATCATTTTCTTTTGCCAATTATATTCATCCACCCTACTAACATGTTCAGACCACCTTAGTCCATTATGTCATAGAACATGCTCTATGGATGAGATCTCAAATCAAGATGTGAATCTTGTCCCTTAGTTTTGTGGCACATATCCACCTGACCATATTCCACCTGACCATATAATATCTTACTATTCTTGTGTCCTCAGCAGTAACAGCCACAGACTCACCTGTAAGGAGTAAGACATTACAGACAGCAGCAATAAAAACCTGGCACCTTAATGTCAGTAAGATGCTTTTGCTGGTAAGAATTGGCAGGGGCTCACTTAATCTCTTCCAGGTGCATTGAATATAGGCTGTTACAGCTTTTGTGCATCTGTCATTATTTCCTCTCATATCACACAGATAATACAATCTGCAAGTGGCTTCCAGCACAGCGCAATCAAGTAAAAATTTTCTGGAGGTGTAGGAGAGGTTTGGCTGCTGCAGTATGGGCATATGTTACACGTCATCTACTTTTGACCTGCCTTGGACACCAGAGCACCACTTGTGTATCCAGTGCAGTAGTAAATGGAATTGCTACCAACACCCTTCAACAGATCCCACAGGGCCACATAAAACCCAAGTTTCCATCACTGGAACCATGTTTTGCAATTAACAATTGTTGTCTTCTTCATGTTGACACATAAACCTTCCTAATTATAAGGCAAGTTTGTACAGTTTAAGCTAGCAAAAGAGAATCCAAAACGGCTGTACCAAGCTGAGCACAGTTCCGGATCAAAGGATGATACATAGACTGACTTTCAAAATACTAAACATTAAACAAGAAATCAGGCTAAACAGAAAAGTAGCACTAAATTGTTACCAACAATTCTTCATACAATTTAGTGCTACTTTTCTGTTTAGCCTGATTTCTTGTTTAAAGTTTGTACAGCACTTTTTCAACAATTATAACAAGAACATTAGCATACAGGAATTCCCATGGACAACTTGTATTGAACTCACATTAAAGGGCTTCCATTACAGTGGTATAGAAGAGAGGACTCAGTACTGATCCTTGGTGCACTCCCACCCTCACCAGAAAATACTCATTAAATTGCCTCTAAAACAGGATTTTGAGGTACAATGCATAGGTTGAACAGTGTGCACATTCATACATTCATCAATCAATAAATTTCACATAGCCCACCACAGAAACTTGCTAAATGCCTCTTCCAGACCAACAACGGCAAAGAATAGATCAACCTGTAGTTGGTTTAGGATAAAAAATGCATATCTAAAACTTCCCTACCAGGCAAGAAACCAGCTTGCATATTGCTTATCGAAACTCTAGAACCATGTCCAAACCCTACTGTATAACTTCCAGCCCTCTGGAATAGAATGATGATAAATAATAAGGTCCAGCAACTGGCACAAGTGAGGAGTAATGCTATGACCAGCAGCTTCAGCATTTAAGACGCAGTGACAGTGGGTCAACCAGCTTAACATATTTTCAAGCGTATGAGAGCAGTACCTACCATCATTGTTTAACTGAACAGCTGGTTCAACAATAGGATCCGCATTAGACAAGCTACATTCGTCCCAGGTAAACTAAACACTCAGAAATTTTTCATAATGCTCTTCAAAGGCCAACAACTCTTTGCCTCAACATCACACACAACACTTCCACGATCATTACCAATGCATTTTTACCCTACGATGTCTTGACTCTCTGTCTGTAACTTACTTGCCGACTTAAAGACATTGTTCAACTTGTCCTTTTCAAGTAGATTATTAAAATGGTCTTTGAAAAGATACTTGGCACCACAAAATTTGTAGATAACCTTAAACAGTGGAATAATTTGTTATCAAGACACACAGTTTGTTGCACTCTCATCAGTCTGGTTCTGTGCAAAGAATGATATTGCTCAAAAGAACAAGCCTATTTATTATAACCAATGGCAAAGGAAAGGAGCAAACTAAGAACTTGACCAACCAATATTGGACAATAAATAAACAAAACAAAAAAGAACACGGCAATCTACAACAATCCCAAAGGAAACATGAATTCCTTCTGGCAAGAAAGTGGAGGATTTTGTGTTTTTATGCATACTGCCTCTAGCACTTTAAGTGTAGGGCTGATCTAGCTATTGTTAGCACTCGTATACACCAAGGATCATTCATGGTTGGATAGTATATGTGTGTCAATTGCAGAGTACAATCGATTTGACCTTTGTTTGTTTTACATCTTCCTTCAGTTGCTGACCTTTCTCCATGCCATTTCAGAGTGCTGAGGGAAAGTGTTGGGATATTCTGTCTTCAAGTCTTTTCATAGCTCTCCCAACGTACCTTGATTTGCACAAAAACTCATAGATAACATTACTAGTTTTATGGGATAGGATAACATCCTTTGAGACTTTTGGCAACATTCTCTATGCTGTAAAAAACTACCTGAGTTTGACTTACTCTAAAACTACAGAGAAATGGCTTTCCATATCTGATCTTCAAACTTTGTAGAGATGTGTCCTATATAAGGCAATCTCAGATACACCGAGCATTTCATCAGACCAAATTGCTTTCTTTCAACCAACTTGAAAGTTTATTGTTGATATAGTGATCAACAATATAGCCAGGGTACCCATTACCCCTGAATAATTCTTTGAGGGAATTACGCTCTTGTTCTAGATAACAAGGTGAGCAGATCATCAGATCACAACGGAGGCGGCAATATATCAGATTTATCTTCTGCCTTCTGGAACTAAATGACTCCCAACAAACATGCTGCCCAGTGAAAGTTGGCTTATCATACATCTTGGTGAGAAATTCTGTATTGACTTATATAGGACACATGTGCATAAATTTGAAGGTCAGATATGGAAAGCCATTATTCTGTTGTTTCAAAGCAAGTCAAACTTGGGTAGTTTTTACAATGTAGAGAATGGTGCCAAAAGTCCCAAAGGATATTATCCCATCCATTAAAACTAGTAATGTTATTGATGAGGTCTTGTGCCTGTGCAAATCATGGTACATTGGGAAAACTACTCAAGGCTTTCAGATAGAATATTGCAACATATTCCTTCAGGGCTCAGAAATGGCATGGGAAAAGTCAGCAACCTAAACGAATATGCAAAACAAACAAAGGTCAAATCATTGTGCATTCCTACAGCTTCTCCTGAACCTCTTTTCAAATGATAGTAGCACCACAGGCATCAAATAAATAATCAGCAACCTTTTCTTCAGCATAGTGCATGTCATCTTAACTTTCTGTGTTTGTATGTTACAAGTAGACTCAAGGTATCAGCATTTGCATTACTCCTTTGTGGCTGATACTTCACCTCAAAGTCAAATGCTGCCAGTTCTCCACCCCATCAATGTTCAATGGCCTTGCATCTTGATTATATATATATGTGTGTGTCAAGTGGCTGATTTTGGTGTACATATAATACACAATGATCCTAACAGGTAGCCAAAAACAATAGCCTACTTTAATGCTAGTAGTTTCAATTTATTTGAGGATAAATTTTGCATATTTCTGTCAGCTCCTCTCAATCCTCTTCTTGCATAAGCTAGCAACTTGACTTGCCCATTGCACTGCATCATGTTCTCTTTGAGAGCCATCGGCATCAGCTGCAGTCAGGATAGGCTAAAATTATGGCACTTGTCAGCAACATATCTAAT
Organism: Carybdea cf. marsupialis auct. non (Linnaeus, 1758); assembly: GCA_010016065.2. Lineage (NCBI taxonomy): Eukaryota > Metazoa > Cnidaria > Cubozoa > Carybdeida > Carybdeidae > Carybdea > Carybdea cf. marsupialis auct. non (Linnaeus, 1758). Next base: position 5,867 of record JAAAKL020002713.1, on the reverse strand, counting down.
TCTTGAAAGGCTTCATTTTACATCCAGTACTCCGGTCATCAGTGTGAATCCTCGGACAAGACTTCCCCTTGTTATCTTGGATGCACTTTGTAACCAGTTTATATAGTAGGGAAGTAATCTTTGAGATGGTTGACAAAACCTCCAGTAATAGCTTGTGAATCCCAGGAGACCCTTGAATTGTATTACTATCTTGGGCACTGACCAGTTGAGTACATCAGTAATCTTTTTAGGGTTGCTTGATACTCCTGCTGCTAAGACCAACATGACCAATGTAGATTATTTGTTCTTGAAAGAAACTCACCCTCCTTGCACCTCAACTTTTAATACTGCTTCCAGCAGCTTTTTGAATATCAACTCAAGGAGACTGTGGTGTTGCTGCATATTGAATCCAAAGACTATTATCTCATCAAGATACACTAGCATTTTGTTGGGAATGTCTTATCTAAAGATTGTCTGCATCATTCTATGAAATGTTGATGGCCCTCCTGAAATACTAAACAGTAACCTGTTCCATTCATGTAACCCCAATGATGATGCCAACACTATCTTGTGTCTGTCTTGTGTCTGTCTTGTGTCTGTCTTGTGTCTGTCTTGTGTCTGTTGTCTTTATGGACTTCCACTTGGTTTCAGGGTGATGCTAGAATGATGATGGAGAGGTGTTATTCTCCCTTTACAGCATCAATTGACTGCTCTATTCTTGGCAATGGGTAGTTATCTGGAGAGGCTTTGACATTTAGCTTTCAATAGTCAAAATGTATCCTTAGTGCACCAGAACAATAAGTGCAGCAGCATAACTGCTTTGGCTTGGGCTTATTAAATTTCTTGTATCTGTATCTAACACTCTAGGTTAAGCCTTGTGTTCATTAAATATTATTGAGCACATGTATAATAAGCAGTCCATTCCTATGAAGTATTGCAAGATTTCTAGACTGGTATGATTTCGCAGCAAAATAAACTAACTAATCAGTTGCAATCTTGTGATGGTCATCCACTATCCATGAGTAATCATCTAAGCAACTATACAAGTCAGGGTCATACATAAACGATGCTGATGAAAAGTGAGAACAAAGTGATTGAAGAGAGGTGTGTTGTGTACCTAGGATACTTGACAGAATGTTCATCAAACTTTGGTGACATTGCTGATAATGGTTCTATTGAGAACATATCATACTTGGTATAATCATGTAATCAAGTGATCATGGTTTACTTCAATATTTCAAATACTCATGCAAATAGCTTATATAAACCTGCAGACATATTTAATGAACATGTACTGGTTTCATACTGATATTATAAAAAACTAGGGACCTTTGCAACAGAACTAACCAGAGTCTTGAGATCTCTTAAATTATGAGCATGGAAACTGTGGTGTACATAGAGATAATATGTATGAATGAATTTATGTATGTATGTATGTATGTATGTATGTATGTATGTATGTTTCCTCTAAGTAAAGGGGGTTACCAGTACTTTTACTTGTCAAAACAAAACCCTAATAATTACTTTTACCTGTTTCTCAAGATAAGTACTTTTCCATTGAACTGAAATCCAAGTAACATCATCACAGTAAACCAGTCCCTACACAATCAAATCTGGTACTAACTAACCCATTTGATTATTTTCTTATCTTATCAAAATCCATGCAATATAATAATTTGATAGCCATTTTCCCCATCATAACAAAATCATGGCTTACACTTGTTCATTTCAGGAAAACCTATTCTACCCAATAACATTCCCTTAAAATTGTATCTTGACGAAACTCCAACAAATGGCTGGGTTGCTAAAAGGATAGCTATTGGGTATGTACATAAAAGAGTTGTTGGGAAAATAAAATATACACATGTATTGATATCTTGTAATGTTCAATATCCAAAGCCACATATTGTACAAAAAGAAAAATTATGGTCCATGTTAAATCTTCTGGAGGCAGAGGTCAGTTTACAGACTGGTTAAGCAGTATATAATGGAGTTATCCTGAACTTAATAAAGATCAGCAAAAATTAGTTCTGCTGAGAATTGTGCTGTAAAGATTTCAAAGGTGTCCATGGCAAGTAAGAAATGGTCTCACGCTAATTGGCATACACACCCTGACAAATGCTACTGCTAGTACATTCTTAACTAAGCAGGAAAGCTTTCTTTTCTTACAAGGTTAATTTCTGTACACTTGGTCAAAACCAACATGCTACTTTTTGAGTATGTTGCTGGACCAGAGCTGTGTTCAAACTCTGCAAAAATACATTACATGACATTCAATAAGTACAAACAGATCACATATGGTTTATGTTTACACCAGTAGTATTCTTCTCCTGCTCTTTTCAATTATCTCCTGTATCACCTCTGACTTGCATGCTTCCAATATTTATAAATATACAGTATATTACCAATGGCAGAAAAAAGGAACATTATACAATGACATGTAAAAACTTGCATACTATGCTGTATGGCACTTTTCAATGTATTGCATTTCCCTCTGTTGCTTAATCAGCACTGCTTGAAGTTTCCCCATCCCTTTTCACCATCACACTCCCTATGCACTAGTTTTTGCAGGTGTTGTTAAAACTATTCCAGTTCATGAGTCTCGTAAAGTACCTAAATGACTGGAACCTCTAAAGTATTGCCAATTTCTTGGAATGAAAGGTGATTTTCTTCAACAAAGTAATTTCTAAGTTTCAAAGTAGTTGACCATGCATAGAAGATTATTGAGCTCATCCTTATCCCCATAATTAAAGAAAATATGATCCCAATATCTTAAGATTCTGCATTGGCACCTGATGGGGTTAAGTCTGTCTCATCAGATGGTAGCCCTAGAAAGTATTGTTTCACAACCCACCCTATAGACAGTGTCTAAATAAAACTAACCACTATTACCAGACTTATTTGATGTCAGATAAGGCATCCAGTCACCACAATTTCCCACAATTGTACCTACAGACATAAAAATCAATGTTAGTTAAAAGAATATAACCAGATTAGAACTCTTCCAAGTGATGGTGCTATGCACAGGAAGGTGGGTATTGGGTGTTGGCCTAATGAAAGCAGTATAAATGAACAATATCATGTAATTTAACAGGATTTGTTAAGTGTGGAAAGTGTGCACTTTAAATGTTGGCACACTACAAGGTAAAGCAGGAGAGATTTCTGCAATGCTTGAGTGCAGAAATGGATATGAGTTCTGGGCAAGGGGTTTAATGAAAAGGAGGATCTAATAAAATCATTAGTTGGTAATTGTTCAAACTGCATAGCAAATATACTGGTGCTGCAAGGAAGTGAATAAACTATAGAAATAACTGGATAAATAAATGGTTTTTCAGAAGAATACATGGTTTACAAGACATATAGAAATAAGAAAGAGGACAAGATTCTCAAGTTTTGAGGGCCATGGGCATGGCAGTAGCTACAACATCCTTAAACATGAGAGAAAGCCAAATAGTGTCCTATGAATGAGGTCCAACCAAACCTCAGGTTGATTCTTGATGGGTATAGAGAAGCCAATGCAAACATTTGACAGGCATTAAGGTTGTGCATCATCAAGGATGTGTCGTAAAACACTATCCCATTTGGAAAGTGAGAATCACATACAAAAACAGTTTATAAAAGAAGCAATAGAAATTGCCTGAGAATTAAGTTATCTTAGTCATGTGTGTTTGAGTTTAAAATGGCATATGAAGTTTATATCTCTGTTGAGGGGTACACCTTTCACATGCTTTGAAAGCAGAAAAGTATGGGACTTATACAAAGACAAAAGAACCTCCCAGGCACCGGGACAAATGGTCACAGTAGTAAATATAGTGTGATAAGTAAACTAGCACATCAACATTGGGATTATCCACCAACTATGTTATCATAGCAAAGTAAGTCAATGGCATCTGCTTACAGAGGTTGGATTACAAATATAAATTGTTGTCTACCTATTAACAACAGGATAGTTGAATGGATGAAGACATCTTCACTTTGATTAATCACATCTTGTTATTTTTTTTCTATTAGTTGACGTTGTGAACTCGTAGGTTACTGATGCTGGTTAATCAGTGTGAAAGTCTTACAGCAGTTTCAATGAAGAGATATTCCTAGGGACTACGAAACGATACAGACTAAACTGCAATGGACTGGTCTATAATGAAAGTAGAAAGTTATCAGTTCTCGGAGGTAACATAGCTTAACTATGTCCCATCCATATGACAATGTCTTCAGGAAAATGATTGGTGTACAGACCATCTGATATGAAACTTCCTTTTTGAGCAATCATCAGAGCTTACAAAACATACTTGTAGATATTCATACTCAACATCTCTCAATAGTGAAAGCCCTCCTTCTATATTCCATTTTAGTTCATGCCATGTATGTTATATATGTGTACATGGATTAAGTAGTTATGTCATGTTTAGTGTAGTATACTTAACAATGAGGTTATTTACCCATATAACAGCATCAATTTCAATCTGACGATAAAATAGTCATAGTCAAAAGGTCACCACTAGGCTTGTGGCATGTATGATTAAATCTAACCTCAGGAATGTCAATATCAGTTTTACTTTAGTTCAAAACCCTGTAACCTGCTTCTTTTCCTTCCATTCTTTTCTGATGGCGTGGCCATTTTGAAATCTTAGAAGATGATACTGATTTTCATTTATAGGTTATGTTAATGCTTCTGTTACACTTGTTGCCACACCAAATTTCTCAAACACCAAGTTTCCATTTCTTATTCTCATCTTAGTTTATATGCACTGTGAAAATGTGGTAAAAGAGTATTGTGGACTGTCTTGTTTATGAGAAGTGAAAATTATGGAAAAAAACGTATTACCAATAAAAAGTTGGATAAACCATGAAAAGTACAAAGCTAGGAAAGTATAGTAACCTTTTAAGCTACGTGATATAGAGAAAACACAACTCCAGGTGAGGGGTGGGCAGATATCATAAATATTTAGGGCTGCAAAGAGAATGGAATCAAGACATTATGGGTGAGCATTGAGTGAGAGAAAGGTGGAGTATTGGCAGAACTTTGGTGATGAAAACAAGACAATAGCATGAAAACATCACTGCATGAAGTTTTCACACGGACACTGTACGGCTCAAAAAGTACACCTATGGCAGACCTGTATGTGGTGTAGCAATCTTAATAGATCAAGATAATCAGTGCTTGCAAGGTAGATGAAGGAAGGTAAAGCTGCAGGACCTTCAGGGATAGTCTCTGAATTGGTAAAGGTAGCAGCAGGAATAGGCATTGATGTGAGTACTGGTATAGTTAATGATATTATTTTTGATTGAAAGTCTTGCTAAATATCAGAAAAGAGGCAGAGCTATTAACGGGCAACAAGAAACTTTGGAGCAGTGTCATCAAAGAGATCTAAAAGTTATAGATCAAACTACAAAGTTTTTAAAGAGGAAAACTGAAAACTACTAACACTAATGCAATGAACTTTAGTGATATGAATGTTGGCCATGGTTACTATCAATCAATGGTTAAACACAAAACGAAATTACTACATTTAACTTAGGTAAGATATTTCACCCCCCAACCTCAATCTTAAGTACTCAATAGTTTAATAGCAGCATGCTTAAGGTTACTTTTTCTTCATGGCAAGCTTTTCAAGTCTCATCACGTAACACAACACAAACATTACGCATCATGAAAACATGGTCTATCTATGAAAATACTATTTTAAGGCTATTGGCTGGTAGTGGAAATTCAGAGAAATCAAAGCTCAAAGCTAGATATGCAGATATAAAGAATGTACCCATCATTCAGAACTATGAATGTAAAGTCAATGCTACACTTATGGGTATATTTAACAAGAATGATTAGATACGTCCATGCAATCCTACGTTTTATACATTAACAGACTTCATACATAATAATTACTTCC